>VOPJ01005942.1:116459-129971 GCA_014673585.1 Semibalanus balanoides
TTTGGGCTGTAGGGAGGCTAGTGGTGCTCGCTGTTTCGCGAGATGATGCGATCACCGAACTTGGAGCGCAGGCCACCAGTCTGGACTGCATGTTGGCTGGTGACTGGATCTGACACAGGTGGGGACGATGCGGCTTCCACTTCAGGTTTTTATTAGGATCCTCAACACCTTATACACCTTAGGTACTGAAGGACATCCCCAGCTGGTTGGATGCCATTCTGACGTGAGCCTTGGGGCGTCGCGTGAAGAATTGGTCCACCCTCCTCACCTCATCAGCAATGGGTTGAGCGCGGCCCGGTGACCTCACCGGTCGCACAGAGGTGGTCACCTTGAAGCGTTGACCAGCCTGTGAAATGCGTTTAGAATTGGCACGTTCCTGTGGCTGTTTCGAAAGAAGTGGAGTCGAAAAGCCCTCCGCACGAGCGTCATGGATTTTAACTCGCCGTACCTGAAAACTATCCAACTGGCTTGCTCTTTAGTGAATGGGCTGTTACACGTAAAACGCCGATTGGGACTACATGGAAAAGACGCCATATAGACCAGAGATCAATGCAATCTTTCACAACCTTAGCAAAAAACAAAATGACCCAGTGTCTTTTAAGTAAACCAGCACTTTAAATTGGATTATTTCATTATTTCTGCGCATTTGAGGGCTTTATTTAAGTAGCACTTCCAAATGATCACCCTGTACCATCTGGTAACCACAACATTGACCCGAAAAATACCGAAATGGCTCAGATTGGCCTTTTTGAGAGCTTTCGACACCTTATCGCGTCTTCCGAGCTCTTTCGTTTTTTAGTTAGTGGGGTTGTTTTGACCCCCCCCCTTATTCGGGCGATATTGTTTTAGAGGGCCACCGGGGCGCGGGTCAAAGGTCGGAGTCGACTCCGGAGGGTCGGAGTCGGAGTCGGAGTCACTTGCAGACTGATCGACTCCGCAGCCCTGTGTATGCTTAAATGACAGCGGAAAGTGCATGGCAGCTATCAGCATCTCCTGATTTTTTATCGATGAGATATAACGGTATATTCATATTGAATGCAACTCTATGCTGGAAAGCTGTTTTATTCATAAATCGTTGTTGTTTGGCCATGTTAAAATCAAAATCTAGTTCGAAGATAACTATCCCAGGATAAGAGTGTTGAAAAAGAATTTCCTTCATGAATGATGGCTGATTAATTAGTTATCAAATGGATGAACTTAATGCAAAATGGCAAAAAACAATTTGATGATTTGAGTTCCCAGCCAACAATTCACTTGGGCACTGATCGGGCACAATGGGATTAAACCATTGTGCCCGATTAGTACCCAAGTTAATTGTTTGCTGGGTCCCAACTTTGAATATCTCACCCGCATAGTATACTTACCCTAACACCGGCACGTATAGGAACGTCACGAAAAGTGTGTGGGGGGAGGGGTGGGGGGCAGTGCAACTTCGATTTCGTCTTGAGAGAAACCCTATGATATATTTCAATATTTCTCCTACGCAATATTTCTTTGCATGATTTAGCTCTTCTCGCCTTCGTGCACCTTTTGCTATCAAACATTTTACTCACCAAGCAAAATAAAATATGTAAGCAAAAAAAATTGCCGAAAAGTGGCGGCCATGGTCTCCTGGCCCGCCCCTACGCCTATGCAATAAATACCGATGTAGCAAACGAGAGGCAAGAGCGCATACATAACACAAACCGCGTCGTGTTGATCGTCGCATAATGCGAATAGAATTGCTTGTCATAAAGGCGTCGCCACACAATTTTGAGAGGGGGGGGGGGGGGCGACAGCCAGTTGTTCGCCCCCCCGCACTCCCATAAGGTTGAAGTTAAAATCCTGATAATCTGGTGGATCAGAGGGACCCCGGGAGCCCGCCAGCATCCCCCCCCCAGGTGGCGACACGGTGGCTCGACGCACCTACTTTATTCCAGCGAGCACCAATAATCACCTCGCACAAGGCATGAATCCCTAGAGCCGAGCGAGGCAAACCAATCGTATTCACAATGGTTAAATTGACGATGGCACGGGACCTGTCGCTCCGTAGATAGTAGATACGCATGCTTTTTCATAATCAAATGCGTTTTTTTCCTTTCTTTCTGTTGCTTGTTTCTGTTATCTTAGCATCAATCTTCATCTTGAATACCATATTTATCAATAATAAAATGAGAAAATATGCATGATTTGATACTGTGTTGGTAGTTGATAGTGCTATACCGGAAGCACACTAAATATCTGCGTCGCGCGTTAGCGTGTCTGTCTGTCGCCGGTCTAAGTTCGGCCACTTCCTGTCACTTTGTCCGTGACCGCGACACCAGCACCCCTCCCCCTGCATATCACCCCTCCCCTGACGTGTACCGCACACAGCGCTGCAGCAGCTGACCCGTTCTGCCCCCCCCCGTCTCCAGGCGGCGCGGCATCTGGGGACCGCTGGTGGAGCGGATCCGCACCTCCAAGGCACTGCTGCCCAGCCAGCGGTACACGCTGCTGCGCACCTCCGAACACGAACTGTTCGAGGATGACGAGGAGCAGCTGGACACGGCGCTGATCGGTCGAGGACGGCCCAGCAGCACAGGAGGCGACGGTAGAACAGGGAGCGAGGATAGGAGGAGGAGGAGGACAGCTCGGCACGACCAGAGGACGGCGGGAGCAAGAACGGTAGCGATGTGACGGCCTTTGAGACAGGGGAGCGAGGATAGGAGGAGAGGACAGCTCGGCACTGACCAGAGACGGCGGAGACAGAACGTAGGCGATGTATGAACGCGAAGGACCGGGAGGCGAGGATAGGAGGGAGAGAGGAGAACGCTCGGTCACTAACCATCGAGGCTGGCGGCATGCGTAGCTGTGCGCACTTGTCACTGAAATCACGAAGGCGGTAGCACAGGAGGTGACGTGACGATCGCCTCAACCCAATCCAACGACCCGTGCTAGTGTGTGTCTCACACCTCATGTAGTGAGCTCGCTAGTGAGAGTGAGTGAGAGAGTTATGCTCTAGTACTCGAGTCGCACGACCAAGTGACCCGGACGTGCCGGACCAGTACTCACGAACACAGGGGTAAGTGCACGCCATGTGACGGGGGGTATTATAACAGCGTCGAGCGATATATGGTGTGAGGGAGGCACGTGTGAGACAGACTCGGCCACGACCAGAGGACGGCGCGAGGCAGAACGGTTAGCGATGTGCGCTGTAAGGGAGCGAGGATTAGGGAGGAGGAGGAGGACAGCGTCGGCACACAGAGACGGCGGAGAGGACAGAACGGTAGCGATGTGACGGAGGAGAAGGGAGCGAGGATAGAAGGAGGAGGAAGAACAGCTCGGTTCGACCAGAGGCTGGACGGAGGCAGAAAACGGTAGCCACAGGAGGGTGACGACAGTAGGACAGGGAAAGCGAGGATAGGAGGAGGAGGAAGCCAGCTCGGCCCGACCAGAGGACGGCGAGGGACAGAACGTAGCGATGTGACGGTAACGAAGACAGTTTAGCACACGGAGCTGACACGCTGCTTCCCTTCATCCCAGCGGCCAGCGATCTTTTCGGGAGTTCACACCGGAAGCTTTGATCTTCGTCAAGCCAGTCGTACAGTCGGGCGAGTTGTCGACTGGCTGAAGGCGTGCTGAACTGGTGGCTTGGAACCGCCACTTCCAGTCCGGCTGTCTCCAGATACGGTCCACCGGAGGACCTCTTCTTCAGCCAGCCGGCTTTACAGTGCCGTCTCGCCCCGACTGTTGTTACGGAAACCACGGGAGGACCTCACTTCTCCAGCCAGCCTGCTTCACAGTGCCCAACCCAAGCCGACTGTTGTACGGAGCCACGGAGACCCCATCTCCAAGCCAGCCTGCTTTCACAGGCCGTATATTAAACATTGTGAACCCGACCAGCTGCCTCAACCGACGAGCCATGATGATGACGATGATTATTTGGATTTGAGGGCATCGCAGCTACTAGGCTATGTGGCTCCCAGCGACGGAGTCAGTTTGCTGTCAACTGCTCGTGTACACGAACTATGTCGCCTAGATAGTGTTTGTCAACAGCCCAGTTCGACAAGAGCAGACCTGCCCGTCACGCTGACAGTTAGCAAGGGACGAGAGGTAGGCGCCCTCAATGTGGACAACTGCGTGTTCCGGCAAAGATCATGTATCTCAAAACACGCCAAAGGGTGTCGCCAATGCTTAGCATTACAGAGCCAGAGATCGTGGACGTGTGTTACAACATACCTCAGTGTTTGCTCAAAGTGTGCGCAGTACGCTAGACTAATGGTGTTCAATGTTACGCCGCACGCACTATGTCTCTAAACATAACTACACCCAGCGCATTCGGTTCTGTGGAGAGAAGCGCAGCACATTACTATGTATCGATACACAACAGACAGTCAGCCTTGTGGTACTGACGTGACTCGCGTATGACGTTTGTTAGCTACACTGAGCTGGTTCTCCAGTATTTCACCAATGTCAGGACTCCTGGTGTTCTCCAATGATTCGATGGATGAATATGAATAATATATGAATGGGTTATGGTTGTCACTCCAAAATATGCAAATACATGTTCTTTTAAATATCGATCATTGCGGTATATTCAATAGAAACGCACGCCACAAAATACCATCTATTCTGCTAAACATAAGGCGCATATAATGATTTTTAAGAAGCCGTTTTTAGTGTGAAATATTAATTGCATTTACAACCACAGCTGTGATTTGTGAAATAAATCAGATGGTCTCACTCGAGTGTTGCTAATGATCATGCCAGTGAGGTGAGATGAAGTGAGTGAGGTAGACTAGTCCGTGCCACCACTGTAAGCTTACCATCAATAATTGTTTACATTTTATGACCGCATTATGTGGTGACCGTCAGGAGCACAAACGCAATCACTGCGACATTGTCTCACTGTAACCCCATTGATAACCAGCTGCACATAACGCACTATAGATAACCAGCTGCACATAACGCACTATAGATAACCAGCTGCACATAACGCACTATAGATAACCAGCTGCACATAACGCAATATATATAACCAGCTGCACATAACGCACTATAGATAACCAGCTGACCGTCCTGTGACTGACCTGAACACTCCTCTGGCGTCCTGGGCAGACAATCGACAAAGGCAGCCACAAAGTTCCGTTAATATGTTTGATTCGTACGTTAAACAGCACACAAACGGTATGTCTTTATGAAGTGTTTCTGTGGACCGTACCAGTTGACAGAGGAATCACGCTCCGTAAGACCTTATATTCGTTCACTGGCTATGTTGCATCGCATAGAATCAAACACAAGTGCCAGAAGTATAGTAAGTTTGATCAGATTTCCACCAGAGCGTGCACACCACCTAGTCACTGCGGACGTGCACTACCTAAGCTACCACCTAAGCCCCCCCCCCCTTAACCCGCCAGCAGCAGCAGCAGCAGCAGCAGCAGCAGCAGCAGCAGCAGCAGCAGAGTATCCACTGTTCACCACCTCGACAGCACGGCAACACACGCCGGCTGGAGTGTCACTCAGACTCACCATATCGCCCTATCCCGTCACCGAGACTCTAAGACGCGAAACAACAGAACAAGTGTGCTGTGCTCGTGAAGCGATAGAGTGGGCAGGAACTGCAATACAAGACAGTCGAAAGAGCAAAGCGCAGGCAGATAGTAGCAGTCTCCATAAAGAGTAGAAATGTCAGCGAAGAAAAATAAACAAAGGACAAATCGAGGCTGGTCACATCTTAGCTCCATGAACACAGCAAACTTGTTATTCTTGCGGACTATAAAGCGTACGTTTTGTGAAGTGTGAAACTAAACAGATGGTGGTGCGCGACGACCTAGAGACAGTAAAATTCCAAAATGCACTAGCAGCTCAACAAACGTCATTACTAAATACCGCTAAATACTTAATTTAAATGAACACAAGCCGTTCCAAATGAATACAATACAACGCGTGTAGCGTTACCATCACGTATCTTTATCTCGAAAAAATACATAGCCACAGCCCATAGAAAGCAAGGACCAAAGCATACAAGTAGGGTACATTGAAGCGTAACTCAATACTCGGCAAACCGAACAAGATACTCGTTTTTAAGTATACGGCTAAAAGTCTACAATAGATTAATAAAGATGACCTTAAACTGTACAATCACACAAATGCGTTTGAGCAGCATTATACTTTCTGGAAACTGTAGAAACATATCTGGCGACCTCAAGGATTACCTTGCAGGACCTCCCGTGGACTCGGTTTCTATCTTAACATGGTAGGGACAATCAGCAGGCACCGATTCTGAACACATTCAACTCCAGTCGGATCCAGCCAAGCCAGCTAACGTTCTCGGCTAAGAACCCTCTTCCCACCACGGTATTACCACAGGCTCTCAGCCAGGACCACCAGTCGCGACACGAACCATACACAGAGCTTTGAAACCGTGCCCACCGTCACTACCGATCAGCATGTGAAAACCGTGCCCACCGTCACTACCAATCAGCATGTGGAAATAAACTAGGCAGAGACAGCAGTGATGGCCACTGTCACCATACAGCAGTGATGGCCACTGTCATCTGACAGCAGTGATGGCACGTTTCCAACCTGTCTGCCCGCCGCCGGAGACTGAGTCCTGTGGCGAGGAGCTGCCCGGCCCGGGACAGCCCGGCCCGGGACTGACGACGACCGAAACTCGGCATCCCTCCCTCCTACAGCGCCGGCCACTGAGCCTAGGGATCCGAGGGACCGGCGACCAGCGACCCCAGGCACCACGGCCGGTGACCCCAGGGACCGAGGGACCGGCGGACGTCACCTGCTGATGGTCGCACATACAGAGCCGCCTCCCCCGGACCCGCCGAGCAGCGGCCCGCTCCACAGACATCTAGCTACGGCGCCAGGTCATAGCTTCAGCGCGTCAAACGCCTTCGATACGTCGGCGAATATCTGAAAAAGGCAGCGGAACAGCGAAGTCACAAAAACAGTTAAATTAACCAATAAGACCAATGAGTGTGATATCGATAGTATTGCTGCTGTAAATAATGAATTAGCTTTGAGGGCACTGCAACAGCCAAGTCTGTATGGCCCCCAAAAGAACGCACTAAGAACATCGTTCACATATGTATAGCAATGTCGCTATGTCGTTTGGTCAACTCGGGTCAACTCTGCGTGATCTCACCTCTTCCACAGGACGAGACGCGTCGAAATTCTTCACCAGGTTGTTCTCGGCGTAGTGGTTGATGATGGGCATGGTGCTGTCGTTGTAGGTATCGAGCCGCTTCTCCAGCGACTGGATATTGTCGTCAGCTCGGCCACTGCCGGCCGCACCACGCGAAAGGCACCGCTCGATACACACCTACAGAGGGGGCGGCACAGGTCATATAACAATACCACACACAGGACACCGCTCGATACAGCACAACCTACAGAGGGGGCGCCACAGGTCATTATAACAATACCAGACAGCACAGGGCACCGCTCGATATAACCTATCAAGGGGGCGGCCATAGTAGGGTCATATAACAATACCACACACAAGGCACCGCTCGATACACACCTACAGAGGGGCGGCACAGGTCTAATTAACAGATACCACACAGAACCCGCTCGATACACACCTACAGAGGGGGCGCACAGGTCATATAACAATACCACACACAGGACACCGCCTGCGTAACACACCTTTACAAGAGGGGCGGCACAGGTCATATAACAAACCACCACACAGGGCAACCGCTCGATACACACCTACAGAGGGGGCGGCACAGGTCATATTAAACAAATACCCACACCACAGGCACCGCTCGAAATACACCACAGAGGGGGCCGGCACAGGTCATATAACAATACCACGCGAAAGCACCGGCTCGTACACCAAACCTACAGAAGGCGGGCGGCACAGTCATTATTATAACAATACCACACACAGGGCACCGCTCGAACACACCTACAAGGGGGCGGTTACAGGTCCATATAAGCAAACCACCACAGGACACCGCTCGATACACACCTACAGAGGGGGCGCACAGTTCATATTAACAATTACCACACCACAGGGCACCGCTCGATACACACCTAAGAGGGGGCGGCAAGGTCATATAACAATACCACCACCACAGGACACCGCTCGGATACACACCTACAGAGGGGGCGCACAGGTCAATAACACATACCACACCACAGAACACCGCATCGATACACACAAGAGGGGGCGGCACAGGTCATATTAACAATACACGCACAGGACCACCGCTCGATACAACACCTAAAAGGGGCGTGCACAGCAATATAACAATACCACACACAGGGAACCGCTCGATACAACACCTACAGAGGGGGCGGCACAGTCATAAACAATACCACACCACAGGCACCGCTCGATTAAAACACACCACAGGAGGGGCGGCACAGCAGTATAACAATACCACACCACAGAGCACCGCTCATAACACACCTACAAGGGCGCACATCATATAACAATACCACACACAGGACACCGCTCGATACACACCTACAGAGGGGGCGGCACAGGTCATATAACAATACCACACACAGGGCACCGCTCGATACACACCTACAGAGGGGGCGGCACAGGTCATATAACAATACCACACACAGGGCACAGGTCATATAACAATACCACATATAGGGCACAGGTCATATAACAATACCACACGCAGGATACACACTTGGGTCCACAAGGGCGGCACAGATAATATACCGACACCTCACACACCACGCGACATGGCAATGGACATGGACGAGGCCACTGACCTCTCTGGGACAGTCGAAGAAGAGGACGAAACTTGATGTCGACCTTGCCGTCCATGGCCTTCTCCCAGCCGTCCAGGTTGTCCTTGTTGCGCGGGAAGCCGTCGATCAGGAACTTGTTGGAGCTGCTCTGCTGCATGGCCTGCGTCATCACATCATATGACGTCATATGAGACGTCACGCAGACAGCAGACGGTGATGATGATGTCCGCATATATTTCCACGTGACATTGCTTATGAGCCACCAGTTTCACCTTACGTACACAAGTCCTAGCATTGTGAAGAAAGAAAAAAACTGAGAAGTGTGTGCTGCGAATTTTGATATGACAAACAACAAGAATCAAATGATAATATGCAAATATTGTTCCAATTTCCATGAACATGCATTGCATATTTATTGCCTCTTGGCAAAGCATTTAACCCTATTAGTGGCAGGGGGGGGGGCAAGTTGCCCACCCCTCATGTTTTTTCTAATAACCGAACGCTTACGAGTAGGCTTATTGAAACTTTCGGACTTTTCCTAAAATTGATTTTCACACTGTTGTCAAATTTGGGAAATTTCTGACTAAACAGAGGCGGCTCCAGGCCCAGTTTTGGGAGGATTTTCGGCGGGACAATTGGCGATAATACGGAAATGCGGTCTTCACGGATTCTCCTAACTGACTCAAGTATGAAGAAGTTGCATAGGTTTAGGTCGGTTGATTCAAATAAGTTCAATTATTGAGCTTATTGATTATATTGTATTTTTACGCAGGTGCGGTCTTCAGGTACTTGAAAAGGGGATTCTAAAAAGTATGAAACGCCTATCTGACAGTCAATCAAGCAATACAAAATTGCGATTATAGCTATGAAGATCTGGGAATATTCTCCTTCATTTTTGAAAAATTATTACGTCTTGAGTTCAGGCGTGTCCAAGGCACCGAAAAAGGGGTGAATTGCATATGATAACGACTTATACCTGCGATTACGGTGCAATAAAACAGATAGTTGAGAATGATTACTGGACATATGATCCAGGAGCGGAAAGTAAATACATTTTATTGCAGAGGCGCGCTCAGGAATCGAAAAAAGGGTCATAGTATTTGCAAGAAACTTTGATCATGGGCCTACAAGACATAACATACTGCAGTTTTCCGTGAAAAAAGACCAGAGTCCTATTTAACATTGAAGAGAATAGGCAAGCCCAGGATAAGGTAAAAGCGGGGGTAAACTTATGTGAATTGAAATGCAAGCAACAGTAATGTTGACTAGTGGTTAGGATTATAGTAACGGATTTTTATTTTATCAAAAAGGGTTTTGCACCTCCCAAATTGGATCCTGGATTACGCCTATGATGATTTGATGCATTTCAAAATGGAACTATCTATGACCAGGTAACTGATTTATATTCCGTGGTAGAAGCCAATGACTGGCTGATCATATTTTGTTATATTTAGCCTCCCTTTTTCGTAACCTGGCCCCGCCTATGTACACAAAATAGCTTAATAACTATTTTGGTATGATGAACAAATAACGAACTATGCAGTATCAAAAAAGCCATCAAAAAAAAACGTTTGAATTATACGCTTTTACTTTGCCCCCAATTTAGTGACCTGCACACGCCTATGATTTTTAATTTGAAAATCGTCATCACATATCAATCTCCTACTCAATAGTACTCGATCAAGTTAGTTAATTAAAATTCAATTGATAAACATTGGCAGCTGTATTGGATCAAAAAACCTTAATTTTGTACTTTTTGGCCCCCCGTTGCCCTATTAAAGATTCTATGCCATTCGTTTTGAGAAATGTAGATCATGTTAATTGAATCGACCACCGTTTGATTTTTGAAAATCGGTACGGGTAGATCTCGAGATCTCCGGGGGCGAATATGCCCCCCTGCCACTAATAGGGGTAGCCGGGAGCCTGCCACTAATAGGGTTAAATTGTTTCACCCATCGGAGAGCTCGGACTCAACCCAGAGCCACCATCGGCAGCCAATACGGCTCCACAGCCGACGGGTGAACGGATGTTCCACAGACGGAGGGATAATGCAATCAAAGACTACATCCTGCCTATTGGTGTGTGCAACTGCTGACTGGTTATTGATTGTCCTGAGCTGTGATAAGCCCCAATCGTTCCCCTGAGTAGGAAACATCAACTGAGGACGATCAACTGGCTGAACTGGTTATAACTGGACACCCCACTCTAGTCTCGCCGTCAGTCGAAAGTTTGATACTCTGTGTTTTATCAGTTAGAGAATGACGCTGTCTGGTTTGAGGAGTGGCAATCCTGCGTTGACGCCACTAAACCTCGCCGCCTCTGTACGTTCTAACTAGCTGCGTGTTCCCTCCACTTGTGCCTTCAACTCAATCGCAATACTTGTATGTGTGATCTGACCAGTGGCGTACCAAGAGGGATCCTAGGATCCCCCTGAGCCCTCAAAAGGGCCCTTTCGAGTCTCGGCGGGCACTTTCGGCACACGCGCCAGCTTGCCGAAAAGGCGCGACGAGAACGCGCGAAGCGCAGTATTATGGGCTCTTTAAGAGTCGGAAGAAGACCTCGTGAAGCGTGATCTTGTGAGTTTAGAGCACTTCAAAGGGCCTTGAGCGCCTCCAGGGCCCTCTCCTTTAAAAAGACAGGAGGGACCTCTAGGGCAGTTCAAAAAGGCCTTGTGATCTCAGACCAGGGACCCACTGTCACAGGACCTAAGAGACCCACTTAGTGCGTGTGAGAGCAAGGGGCCAAAAAACTGAACACGTCGAATGACGTTTCTATCAGAAACACAGAGGGCCTACCTGCCGAGCAGGCCTCGGAGGCCCTTGTTACGCAATAGTCTGCCCATGTGGGTTGCGACAAAGAGCCAGCGCAGTCCCTCCGCCAGGAGAGTATGTTACTAATAAGGGTGCTAGATGCTGCTCTAGCATGGATACTTTGGAGCAGCGGACATTGGACAGACCAGATGGATCCTCGTGGAAAATTAAAAGGGCGCACTGTCTTTGCAGGCTTCATAGTTAGGGCTCTTCGATAAGATTCTCCAAGGCCTCTGTCATCTAGAAGGGCCCCCTTTGACACGTTCGAATCGAACCCTGGCCAGCACCTTAGGGTCAGGGCTTGTAGGTCGAGAGGGATCCACTTGCTGAGCATGTCGGTAAGGTGACAAAGCAGCAAGCGCAGTCCCTTGCCAGATTAGAAGGGCTCCTTTGAAGGCCCTGGACAGACCAGAGGGGCCCTGGAAAGTTTAAGTTGCCCCTGTACAGATCGAAGGGGTCCCGATCAGACCAAAAGGCCCTGGGCGCGGTAAGAAAGCGCCCCTGAACATGCAGAATTGCCCCTAGTCAGCATGGAGAGGGCCGAGGTGTCAGAGGGACCCTTGAAGCATGTCGCCAGGCACAAAAACAGCCAGCGCAGTCCGACCAGAAGCAGTCGCTGCGGCAGATCGGAGGTTCTCCTGGCAAAGTCAGAGCCCCTGGCTAGACCGAAGTGTTCCCCTGGGCAGGTCGGAAGATCCTTGAACAGACGGATGAGCTCTTATCAAACTGGAGGCCCCTGGGTAGGTCGGAGCCCCTGAGCATGTCAACAGGGCGACAAAAGCAGCTAGTGCTGTCCCTGGCCAGTCCAAGGACCTCCTGAACTGCCGAATGGCCCCTCCCTTGAACATTAAGGATAGAAGGACTTCTTGGAAGGTCAGAGCGGAAAGGCCCAAAGCACGTGAGATTAAATAGGAGGATTTATTTGACAATGCAAATATCAAAATCGGAGCTTTCGGGTATATTGAAACACCCGTCGTCAGCGTTTATGAGGCATTTGGTAACACGCGAAAACTCAGAAGTAAATATTTGTTTCGTGGAGTAAAACCTCTTTGTATCTAATATATATTACCCATTCCAATTATGTCTTTTTGTAGATCCCAGACGAGTTCTTGAACAGGTCGGAAGGGCGTTGAAAAGTTTGGAAGGGCACCTAAACAATCTAAAGGGCCACTGGCATTTTTAACAGAAGAATGGAGCAGTTAAGGAAATAAACGTCGAAATTTTTGCGCCGATCCGCAGCGCAATTTACACGCCACAATGTTTTACTGTGATGCAAGCTGGCGTGACGACGAGTCATTTGGGTCTCTTTGCGATTAAATCGGATGGTAAACGAAAACAACAAGGGTTACAACCGACTTAAAAACATTGTATTCGTCTCGTGACCTTGACCTATTGACATACGGATGCAAATGTATTGACTGTGACGCTAGTGGCGTTATGCGCGGTCATTTGAAACACTTTCAAGAGCAAATTCGACGGTAAAAACTGAAGGGCCCTTTTTAAAGTAATTTTGGAGCCTTTTCGAGAGCCATTTGGGCCCTTTTCCGGCCCGGCGGATCCCCCCGAGCGAAATCCTGGCTACGCCACTGGATCTGACTCAGTGGTTTCAATTAACAGGTGCAATCAGTGTTGCAGGCACATGAGCGCAAACGTCATCAGCAACGATTGCATGCCACCTGCTGAAACCGGACCAAGTCGCATTCAATATTTGACCTAATTAACCCTTGGCAATTAGCGCCCCCTGTGCTGCTGGACTCCCAGGTGTCTGTGAATGATCCACCGTCTCCACTCCACTCTACCTTTTCCAGCAGAGCGCAGGTGATGGCCACAGGCACGATGGAGCCGTCCTTGATGTGTTTGTTGATCAGCTCTCCATACTGGCTTCCTTGCCGCTGCCGCTCGGCCCGCAGCAGGTCACCGGCCGACAGGTGGACAAAGCCGTACTTCTGCCGAGAGCAGCGTACAACACGCCTGGGTTACACAGACTTACTGGGCCGACAGGTGGACAAAGCCG
>VOPJ01005942.1:136403-196976 GCA_014673585.1 Semibalanus balanoides
GTCCATTGTGTAAAGTTGTATGGACACTCGACCCTGGTGGAACCTCATCAAAAACATCCTCAGTAGGTCAAAATGTGCCCAATGTAGGCGAGATGGGATCCTGTCTATGCCAAATTGGTATTTTAAAATGCTGGTAAAGGTCATCTAAGGGCTTAAATTGGTGTGCAATTGTTTGATGTATGTACTTCGTTTCTTATTTGGCTAAACCATCTTCCATCATCCTGCGACCAGCCTCCGGCATTCCGAGCATTGTAAACTCACTCAAAGGCTCCCTCGTTGTGACTATAATGGCCCTATTACGTAATGGACTAGCAAGTCGACCGAGGGATTAATGTAAACTAAAATGAAGGACTTTCTTAATGAAAAGCCTTGGAAATATCTGGGATTGTCAGCGAAAATTTGAGTTGTGTTTCCAGCACCTTTTACAGGCATTTTGGTAATATGCAAGCCAATGGTTAGTGTTACGTTTGACTTTAATTCTGTTGTTGTTTGCTTATTTCATCACTCGTTTAACAAGTTTGCTCAGGTTTTGCTTACTCCTCTAAAATCGATCATAGAATCAATCCACACTATTACAAAATGTGTTTCAAGGGTAACTGATCACCAAGATGAGATATCGAGGTGAGTCAGCCTGACTCTCCGCTGGTGTCAGTCCGGAGCGATTTTTCACATCCGATTGGCTGGCGTCATCCCCGGTCGCATGAGCTCCTTGGCAGCATATCTCACATTCCCGGCCCGAGTATCGGACCACGGGCGGACCCGAATGGTCGGCCGCTGTCGCTGCTACCGGAGGGAGAGCAGACGGTGCATTTTTTACGAAGTCGTTTACCACTGTAGGCGTGGCGAGGCAAATCTGGAGTCATATGGAGTGACGTGAAGGTAAATGACCAAATGAATTATGAATGAATGGAGACGGAGACAGAGACAGAGACAGAGACAGAGACAGAGACAGAGACAGAGACAGAGACAGACAGAGACAGAGACAGAGACAGAGACAGAGACAGAGACAGAGACAGAGACAGAGAGAATGAAGGAAAATAAAACAGCGGAGTGGAACAGAGTAAAGGCAGGGGAGGGTAGAATGGATACAACAGTGAGAGAAGAAGAGGGCTGGGGCGGATCCGAAGGGGGCTGCTGGAGGTTGTCGTATGGCCTCCCCAAATGGACAGGCTACCGGGTCGCGTGGGCGATGTGGCCGTGGTTTTTTGCCTTCTCCAAACCTCAACCGCTTGGAGAGGCTAAAGCACGAACTCGAACTGGCATGATATGCAACTCCGGGGCCTCGTGGTAGTGTGTGCAGTTATATTCCTCTGGATCTGTTCAGTGGAGAGCGTGATTACTTGTGAGAAGCTGGTGCTGTTGTGTATGTATGTAGTGGTTACACGTGTTGGCTGTATGTATATGTCAGTGACGGTTTGTCTTGCTAGTTCGAGATGATGTAAACAGCATCATGTAGCATTGCGACCTGAGTAGCCACATGATCTGCAATAAACTTGACCTGAGCTCAAATTATAAATTTGACCTAACCGGGTCATCATAATGCGGTTGGATCTTATCAGTGTCATGCAGACGAAGCACGATAACATTACAATCGTCGGCTCTGTCTCCAGGGGACGCAAGGAAGTATGTTCAATTTGGGGGGGGGGCAGGATTTTTAGCCTTGCCAACGGGTACTCAGCGGAAATCTGGCCTCCTTCAGAATTCTGCCCGATTTTGAACTACTAGTCACTTTTGGTTGTAGGTATTACTATTACGCCCACTAACTCGTCCACTACAGGTTGTGAGTACTTAATTTGATGACAATTAAGACTCGCTAATCATACTGCTGTAACCGATTTTTGAAATTTATGATTAAAAAATTATAAATTTTGGATTTTTTATATTTCGAAATTCTCAATGCTTAAACAGAATTTAATATTATAGAAACATGTCAGATAGCAAATATGAAGAAACTTTACGATATTTTTGTACGTGTGCAAAATTTGAAGTTGATACCATTAAACTGACTGACAATTCTGACCTTCCAAAGACCAAAATCGGCACTTTCTGACGGCATTACCTTCCGTGGATATAAAATGCATTTTGCGTTTTGCCTTTATCACTTTGAGTTATTTGAAATTAATGTCGCTTTAAACTTTTGTACGCTCTAGACGCAAAAAATAGCCATAAACATGTACGTACAACGCCTAATGACGTAATAGCAGTTTGATCTCACGTGACTCGGATGACTTTGAACCTTTGTATTTAAGATCACCATCATCTGAGTCTTAGCCTTGATATTTATACAAGACTAGAATGATACTTACAAGTGTCGGATCATGAATCATAGGTCGATTTTTTGGCTGCTTTGCGTTTAACCCGCGTCGTGACGGTGCTCGGCGTCACTTCCGCTGTGCCGGGGAAGGGTTTCACAAGCCCGTTGAAAAGTATTTGAAACTATTGCGGTCATTTCTTATACACGTCAATATTCAGGTCACCAGAGGTCATCAAAGGTCAGATTTTCCACTTTCAGGGCTTTGCTCCAGAATCACCCAAAATATCTCGCGAACTATGATATGCTTCTAGGAACAAACGAAAGCGATTGAAAGCTCTTGAAAAAATGCTATCGCCAAGTGTCCTCCAATTTAGCTTCAGGTCAAATAGTCTAAGGCTCTGAGTACATCAAAAAGGCTCACACGCGAGGTATTTTGTCAAATCAGTTTTTCATCGCTGAGTATGTGTCCTAATTAAAGAAAGGCTATATGACTCATTTTGAACGCCATGGTGTTGGACGGCTCAACAAGGCGCTTTAATAGTGGTTGCGTGTCATTGAGACTGATCATGTACCGCTTCACACTGTAGAGATATGATCATTGTGGAGGTGGGTATTACACGCATATTGGTATGTTCAGAAGAGAAGTAAGTGTTGTCGTTCGAGAGCGTCATGTATCGAATTTGTTTACTTGTACACATTGGTTGGAGGTTTACTTCTTAACTATATTTATCGAGAGTTAATACAAACATTGTTGTGGACCTCGGCTAACTCGACTGACCCTGTCACGAGGATCACTTAAGCACAAAGTCGCAAACTGGTCTCATGGACATGGCCGATGATAAATCGATCAAAGAAGGAAATTGGGCTGCTATCTTGCATATCCTCAGAATCATAGGCGACGGATACGGGAGGGCCGACGGGGCAACCGTGCCTTTGAATTTACCAGGGGCACCATATAAAAGAGCTCCCTTTAAATTGTTTATGTCTTAGGTTAGCAGATTTTAGTGTATTATCAAATTTTATGGAAACATCTTGTATAATGTCGTGAATATCCTCGTTAAAAATAATTATATAATGATATAAATCGTGGAAAAATCGAATGTTCAAGCAAGTGGTCCAGCAGAAAACGTGAAGAAGGAGATTCTAATTTCGTTAATAATAGCTTGATCAGATTTGTCAAACCTTGAGGTTTAAACAAGAAATTCCAAACTGTGCTTTTGGTTGTTTCCAAATTGACACAATTGTATGTGAAGATGTTTAAAAAAATAGATAAAAATATATGCATAGGTGGCAAAATCAGCATCGTCACTGCAATCGTAAATGTAATACAAAGTGCAGAACTCTACAATTGCTGACGTCATTAAAGTTTCCATATGGGTTTAGCATCGTTTGGAATTATTTGTGTTGACGTCTGCGGTGCTGGTAGTGTAATATCTAACCAATTTTTGAGTTATTCACACAAATTCAGCTTAATCTATCCTAAAAATAGGCTTAACAGCCTACATTCGACTGGAAAGCATCTAACTAGATCCTGCCTATAATTTCAAGCATATAATAATGACAAGTAACCTACTTTTTAATCTTCACACATTGATGTGGATACTTTAATTATTTTATTAATCAGAAAACTGTTTACGCAAAGGAAAATCCTCAGAAAAAGTTGGGGGGGGGGGGCGACCTGCGCCCACCCCCGCACGAAAAAAGTTGAGAGAGGGCCGCTGACCCACTCTGGCCCCCCCCCGCTTCATGGCGTCCTTGCCTGTCTCTATTAGGTAAAAAGGTTTTACCAGAAAATATTTGACATAAGACAGGCATCATGATTTAGGTGAATCCAGGAGCCTAAACTATTGATCTGATCGATGATAGACACCTTGTCAATTACATGTTTTTCAAGAACTTTCGATTGCTCTTTTGTTTGTTTTTATTTATCATAATTGCCGAAATGTTTTGGGATTTCTGAATAGACTCCATTATTTGCAAAAAATGACCTGCAATGAACTCTGGTGAGCTTAGAATTGATCTGAGACAAGTATTTGCTCTTTCTGCTCCTCCCCATGGGGACCAAGTTTGGGGGCGGTCTTCAGACTCGCTCCCCGGCTTAGTGAAGGTGACCCCGAGCACTGACATGGTAAAGGTTGATACCTGATAGTAGGTATATATCTCCATCACGGGCTATAGGTGAAGGTGACGCCTAGCACTAATACGAGCACGGTTGAGAATATACAGGGTCTTTCAATAGAAATGTATTTTTTAATTTGCATATTTGAGGCATACAAAACAGACTAAGATATATAAAAATGGTATCATTAGGTCAAGTTAGGCTAGACATTTGGTTATTTATCAATTTTTAAGGTGGTTTGTTGTTTGCGAACAAGTTTTTTATGATTTTCCCAGAGGATATGAAACTCGATTGTGCTTGATTTTACGGCAAAAAAATCGTCGGGAAGGATGAACCGAGGATGGACTCCACGTGAATTTTGAGCTAGTGGCACGAGCTTATTATATTTTTATTTTTGCACGAGATATTTGCAACCAACCCCAACCAGGAAGAGCTACTGGTTCCAGCAAGACATAATCAATCCACACCACGGTGGCGCTTAAAGAAGCCGGCGCACAAAGGATCATTCGACGCCACCGAAGTTCATTTACAGTTCGCCTCACTGCGCACCCTTGGCTGCAAAGCCTTGATCTCTCTCTCGTTGGATTTATGTGGTTCTGTGAGTCTCCATGGCGATCTACGCAAAACTGCCACAAGAACTCTAAGAGACCTAAAGGCAACGGTGCAGGCCCGTGCTGAATTAGTGCCGAGAACACGGAAAGCAGTCGATCGAGCTGTTGCGGCACCCATAGCAACCGAAACCGGAACAAGAGCCTGTCACACCCTTAGAGAGGACAACCTTAAGACTGCTGGCCAAACTGAAGGACACCTAGTACTAGTAACGTGAGTGAACTACTGTAAAGTCATTCAACACATAACGCCTACATGTTGCAAATACATGTTCTTATGTGTGTAAATTACAACGTATCAAAATTGCAAGCCAAAAAAGACATTTTATTCCGTAACACGCAAAATTTCAGCTAAAAATATTGACACATAACTCGGGAAAGCTACACTGCCCACACAAACTGTTGTCACATGCAACAAACCACATATAAAAAATGAGTTCAAATACCTAAACATCGTCCAACATGTAACCTACAACCAGATTGATACCAATGAGTATAGGGCATATTCTTAACTCACCACATATTAATTGCATAATAGATTCCATCTGGCAAACTAAAACAAATACATTTATATTGAAAGACCCTGTGCAAGAATCACCTGCCAAACCATACTACAATATTGCTCTCTCGCAACTCATACCTCGAATAACAAAGTGGTTCGATATTCTAATCTAATATACAGAACTCTGTTCTTGAGTTTTAAAGGCAGATCACCAGATGTTTCGACTATACAAATAAACACAACCACACACTCAGGTGTTGGGGCGTCAGTCTACGTGGAGTTGTGACCAGGTATTTCGCTTGCATTGAACTGTTGTTAATTATCATTAATGATAACAATAAATATTTACCACATAAATTAACAGAATTATAGTGTTGTATGTTCCATGAAATTAATGCGTCTGCTTTGGATAGAAGTGTCAAGATGTAAAGTTAATACAAAATCATTTCATAAATAAAATAAATGTTCAGATTAATCATTGTTTTCTATTGGCGGCGAAAACCGCGATGGAATCATGGAACCGCTAAACAACTGGAAGTGGCTTCGCCAACAAGCGCTGCGTCTGCCGGCCGAATCGGTGTTATTCTATGATGTGACGAGCTCAGACTGCCTCACCTTAATTTCATACTGCCTGACGAATATAAACCATGAATTTGGACACAGGTACAATTCCATTATCTAGAGATCATCCTACCACCATATAATGTCACGTTATTACTTGGTGAAGACACAGAATAATCACCCAGGCCCGCCAAATGTTTTACATCCCTGAGTGATGACGTCACTGAAGTCATGGTCCGTGGCCTTCAACGTATGAGGCAACGGGGAATCGCGATGATTTGGCATGGCTCCCTGAAGATCCGACTGGGAAAATGTTGGATTGCCGTACCTTTATGGATTTGTGGAGATGTGTTGATTTAAAAAACGTCAGTTTGGTCAATGGTCATACAGCCTCAGTCATACAGCCTTGGTCATACAGCATTAGTACTCCCATATAGCTTCAGTATCAGTGACGTATGATCTGCCTAGTCTTTTGTTTTAGTAACCTTGGTATCACCCAGCCCCCATCAAGTGTTTGACATTCCTAAGTGATGACGTCACCCAAAGTCCCGGCCTGTGACCTTCGAGATAAGAGCCAACGGGATTGTGTTTTTTTTCGAAAATGAGCTTCTGAAGACCCTACTGGAAAAGTTGGCTTACTTTATCTTTATGGATTCGTGAAGTAAATGTGGCAATATTCTAGATATGGGTCAGTTTTGGTCCTAATAATTTCATTCATAAAATCCTTGGTCTACCTCATTAGTGCACTCGCCACTCTTGACCGTATATAGTACACCCATAGGCTTCAGTATCAGTGACGTCATGATCTGTTTGACATTTTGTTAGGGTAACCTTGGTATCACATTCCTTTTATGCCGGAGCACGGGACATAATGGAAATAGCAGCTATCCTAACGGCTTGATCAAAATACATGGATAATGTCTTTTCGACAATTTGGCGTATTAGTGTTTAACAGCAATGATACTCAACTGAAACCGATCAAAAACGACAATCGCCTTATTCACATAGACCGGGAACGTGACCATTTTTGTGGAAAGCGTTAATTTCCCAACCGCTACCCTGGAGCGCTGAAAACATAGCTTTGTTTTAAAAATGGCATTTATCTAGCAAAACACATCCGTGCCGCGAAGTTTAATGCACTTGACTACTAAATCTGTGATTGATGCCTGAACTGGCCGGGTGGCAGTGCAGCGCCCCTGTCAAATGCGGCGATAATTACCGACATTTGAGCGCTACAATGCCCTCCAGCCACGCCATCGCAGGCTGTCAGGTTAACGCGTCCTCCTCAGTCCCGACACAGTCTTTACCGTCAGTCTGACACACTGTCGGTCTGACAGAGTGTGTCATGGATTCATCCAGAGAGGTCCTAACCGATCCAGAGAGGTTCAGTGTGATCCGTCTCGAGTGAAATCCAATCCAAATCCATCAGATTTTTCATTTTTTTCTTCATATCAACTGATGTAATCACATTCTGACTATGTTATTATTTGGTTACATTGGTACAAATTCCATTAAAGGGAGAGTGCCACCTTGCAGACAAATATCGAGTTTTTGGTGTCAATCGTAGATTACGCACCGTATCCGATTTCACCTGGAAAGTTTGGTTCCCGAAACTGCCCCCATTAGATCAAAAAATACATTTGCACCAGCAATGATTGGCAATCATTCTTAAAATTGGAGTCGCCTCCGCACTATTTTGAATCACTTCTTTGCGGACTAAAATTGTCTTGAATATTGCAAACTCAACATCACCATTCCGTCAGTGAACTTTACAATTAAAAAGTGTATACAGTTAATTATTATTGTCAACAATCTTAGCTTTTTTCATTATAAGAACAAACCCAAATGGACCAATTCGGGCCAAAAGCTCGTGGCTCGACTTTTGGCCCGAAAAAGATTAATGACGTTACCCCTAACACAGACAGACTTTTCACGTCAATTGCGGCGAATTTCCGGACGGCTCGGGGCTCGGCTTTGGGCAGGGAGCGATATGTGGGGGGCGAAAGCACTAAAAGCCTGGATAGTTTCGCAGCAGTTGGCCGCCAGGCGACCGCTATAAGCCAGTTAATTGGACGTTTCCAGCCATATAATAATACAGTTTACCTGATTGACAATTGTTTTGTAACATAATTATTTGCCTGATTTACAAATAATATATGAACAGAAAATTCGTTTGCGACATAAAAGTACCCTGGCTCACGTGGCGATCCCTGGCGGCCACTACTGCGACTTATCCAGCTTTAGTGCTCGCCCATGGTATCCATGGCTTTGTTTTGAAACAGCTGCGCCAATTCGATAGCGAACAGTCCAAGCAATATGAAAGCGGCCATCTTGAATATATAGTGCTGTGCACAATCGAGACAAATGTTTTTGGTGTCGGAAAAATATAAAATGCTTTGCCGAAACACTGCTATAGGGCAAGTTTGAGCAAGAGCACATGATAATTAATTCCCAGAATTCGTTTAAGCTACTTTTTATAAATCCTCCCAAGGTGGCACTATCCCTTTAACACTTTAAATGGTTAGTCAGACCTGCAGTAATTTGGGTGACATATGTTACAAATCAGCTACTTTCCTACGTGAATGGAACATCCGATATTGTTGTTGTATCATCTTTATATCGACACTTTCCATATCGATATCGACACATTTTGCACATCGAATATGCAACACGTATATTCCTATTAATAAAGTCCTAGAACATACTTCGTCTTCACCGGTGCATTGTTCTCGTCTTCGCAGATTTATTGTTCTCGTCTTAACCGGTGTATTGTTCTCGTCCTCACCGGTGTATTGTTCTCTCTCTCTCTTCATCGGTGTATTGTTCTTGTCCTCACCGGTGTATTGTGCTCTCTCTTCATCGGTGTATTGTTCTCGTCCTCATCGGTGTATTGTTCTCTCTCTCTCCTCATCGGTGTATTGTTCTCGTCCTCACCGGTGTATTGTTCTCGTCCTCACCGGTGTATTGTTCTCGTCCTCACCGGTGTATTGTTCTCTCTCTCTTCATTGGTGTATTGTTCTCGTCCTCACCGGTGTATTGTTCTCTCTCTCTCTCTCTTCATCGGTGTATTGTTATCGTCCTCACCGGTGTATTGCTCTCTCTTTCTCTCTCTCTTCATCAGTGTATTGTTCTCTCTCTCTTCACCGGTGTATTGTTCTCGTCCTCACCGGTGTATTGTTCTCTCTCTCTCCTCATCGGTGTATTGTTCTCGTCACGGTGTATGTTGCTCGTTCTCACCGTGTATTGTTCTCGTCGCTCACCGGTGTTTTGTTCTCTCTCTCTCTCATCTCACCGGTGTATTGTTTCTCTCTCTTCACCGGTGTATTGTTCTCGTCTCACACGGTGTATTGTTTCCGTCCTCACGGTGTATTGTTTCTCGGTCCTCTTCTCTCTCTTCCTTCTCTTCCTCCTCTTCTCTCTCTCCTCTCGTCTCCCTCTCCTCTTCTCTCACTCCTCTCTCTCTCCTCTCTCCTCTCCTCCTCTCTTCTCTCTCTCTTCTCTCTTCACGTGTATTGTTTGGTCCTCACCGGTGTAATTGTTCTCGTCCTCACCGTTATTTTCTCTCTCTCTCATTGGTGTATGTTCTCGTCCTCACCGGTGTATTGTTCTCTCTCTCTCTCTCTCTCTCTCTTCATCGGTGTATTGTTCTCGTCTGTACCGGTGAATTATTGCCGTCTTCACCAGTGTATTGTTCTAAAGATGCTGTAGTTGTCAGTGCAGGCCGAACGCGCATTAAGCCGGCAGCCGCATGTCCTCCTGACCACCTTCGATTGCCTCGGGGACATCCCCTTCCTTTCCTTCACTGCAGTATTATGAGAACGCGGGGAGATAACGACATGATACTTTGCACACAACTCACTGAATACCTAAGGCACATCTGGACATAATGTGTGCCATTTTCATCACAGGTCAGGTCAGAGTGACGTTACAAATCCAATGATAGGGATATGTTTTCTCAGTCCGAACAGCGGATACCGAATAATTAGAACGTTTCCTTTTAAATTTGAGATGGTTAAAATAACTGCAATATCATATCTTGGGGTTACTTAGAGGTCATCTTGGACTTGGGCTGACTTGACCTGACTTGATCTGACATGATGTGACCTTTATCTTCCCGCTCTTGGACGTAAATTGACCAATATGTTCATTATTTGAACAAATGTGAGCCAGCGAATAAGATAGCACTTTTTCAAGCACTTCATGTAATTTGTTAATTGGGTGTGACCTAATGCAATCTGACCTTGACCCTATGGTATGTCATGCAATATAAATAACAATTGAATTCTCATGTAGCAGTAAATTAAACCAGTTTATTTGCTGTATCGCGGTTGTTCGAATGCTACCCGTGGTGGTTTATTTTCCTCTCAGCATCGCATAAGGTCAAGGTCAGGTCAAGACCTGGACCTTTACCTTATGGCATGACATAGAAGACCAATATCAGTTGAAGCTTCGGTTGAAAACAAATGGAACCATTATGTAAAAGGAAGACATATATTTTGTAAATTATGTTTTATAGATCATCAAAGGTTATAAAACGTTTAAACATTTGAAGTGTCCAACGCTTCCAGCATATTGCTTAGTCATGGGCAAGGCAACTTGATAACTAGGTAAGGCGAGTTTACCGCTTCAACACAGAAGCAATGGGTGCATAATATATTTTCAAACGTTGAGAGAATTTTGGATGGTAATAATCACAATTCAATGCTCTGCACGGGAGTATGGCTTGTAAACTCGAATAACTTAATTTTGCCATTAACCTGACCATTACCTGACATGTGAACCTCAATAAGAAGAGTTTGAGCATTCCTTAATATATATATATATATATTATATATATTATATATATATATATATATCGTTATATATTTAACCGACGCGTTTCGAATGTATTCATAACAAGGCTTTTCTTTCTTTGAAGTTCCATGTTGCACTAGTTGTTTTCTAAATTCTTTTGGTGAACGCTTCCTTTTCTTGTTGCGGGTCTGTAGTTTTAATTTTATTAGCAAAGGTAGGCAGTAAATTTCCTTTCAAGCTAGACCATTAAATGTTTAGCGTTGTCCACATTTTGCATCTTTTTATGAGTTTTAATCAACTTATTTACAACTGGTTCGTTTCGATCATTAGATATAGTAGAGAAAGCAAAAACCTAGGTTCCATGAAAAAAAATCCGGTTTAATTTATTAACCGACGCGTTTCGAATGTATCATACAGGCTTTCTTTTCTTTTGGAAGTTCATGTGCACTAGTTGTTTTTTCTAATTCTTTTGTGAACCTTCTTTCCCTTGTTGCCGGTCATGTAGTTTTATTAGCACAAGGTAGGCAGTAAATCTTCTTTCAGGCATATAAGAAAGAAAGCGTTCACAAAAAGAATTTAGAAACAACTAGTGCAACATGAACTTCAAAAAGAAAGAAGCCTGTATGATACATTGAAACGCGTCCGGTTAATATATAACGATTTCATTAATGATTCGAAACGAACAGTAAATAAGTTGATAAATCTAATGATTCGAAACGAACATTAAATAAGTTGATTAAAACTCATAAAAAAGATTGCAAAATGTGACAACGCTATAACATTTTATGGTCTATGCCTGAAGGAAGATTTACTGCTACCCTTTGCTAATTAAAACTACATGAGCCGCAACAAGAAAAGAAGCGTTCACAAAAGAATTTAGAAACAACTAGTTGCAAATGAACTTCAAAAGAAAGAAAGGCCTGTATGATACATTCGAAACGCGTCAGTTAATATATAAGATTTCATTGAACCTAGGTTTTCTTGCTTTCTACTATATCTAATGATTCGAAACGTAAAGTAATAAGTTGACATTAAAACTCATAAAAGATTGGGGAAAATGTGAACACGCTATTAACATTTATGGTCCATGCCTGAAAGAAGATTTACTGCCTCCTTTGCTAATATAAAACTAAGCATGACCCGGCAAACAAGAAAAGAAGCGGTTTCACAAAAAAAATTTAGAGAAACAACTAGTGCACAGACATGAACTTTCAAAGAAAGAAAGCCTGTATGAATACATTCGAAACGCGTCGGTTTACTTATAACGTTTCATGAACCTACGGTTTTTTCTAGCTTTCTACTATATCTAATGATTGCGAACGAACAGTAAATAAGCTTGATGTAAATCATACAAAAGATTGCAAAATGTGACAAGAACGCTAATAACATTTAATTGTGGTCTTGCCTGACAGAAGATTTACTGCTACCTTTGATAATATAAAAATACTATCATGACCCGGCAACAAGAAAAGAGCGTCAACAAAGAACTTTAGAAAACACTAGTGGCAAACATGAACTTCAAAAGAAGAAACCTGTATGATACATTCGAAACGCAGTCGGTTAATATATACGATTCATGAACCTACGGTTTTCTGCTTTCCTAAACTTATATCAATGATTCGATACGAACAGTAAATTAATTGATTCAAAACTCATAAAAATTGCCAAAATGTGACAACGTAAATAACACATTTACTGGTCTATGCTGAAAGAAAGATTTACTGCTATCACCTTTGCTAATATAAAACTACATGACCCGCACAATAAGAAAAGAAGCGTTCACGAAAAGAATTTAGAAAACCAAAACTAGTGCAACAATGAACTTCAAAAAAAAGAAAGAAAGCCTGTATGAAATACATTCGAACGTATCGATGGGGAGCGGCTATCCGCGGCGTCGGTTAATTTTAATATAGATTTTCTGAACCTAGGTTTTTTCTGCTTTCTAACTATATCGTAATGATTCGAAACGAACAGTAAATAAGCTTTTAAACTCATAAAAAGATTGCAAAATGTGACCCACGCTATATAACATTTAAATGGTCTAATTGCCTGAACGAAAAGAAAAGATTTACTTGCCTACTTTGCTAAAAATATATATATTTATATATATATATATATATATATTTTTTAATATATTTTTTAATAAATTAAGTCGAATGTTTGCATCGATGGCTTTCCGGATCAGGACCCCGCGCTAATGCAGAGCTTGTTGCGCTGGTCCCTTGACCTCACCAACACGATCGCGCATTCCTGCTGGCACCGGCAGAATTTGGAGACTGAAAGTGTACGTGCCCGTCATATCTGGACACGGTTCGCCGCTGCCCTCGGCTCGCTGACGTCTGGCTCTTGCTCGCTGCACGTCACCTGGAATACGAATAGATATTGGCTTGCGAATGCCGCCTGGCGCGTCTCGCTGGCGATTTCATTGGTTCGGAAGATAGCCAGGGGGGTATTCCACCCTCTCACTCCAGTCAATGGTGTTCGACAGAGACCCCGGTCAATGGCGGCTTAAACTATCTGCAGAATTAATCAGTTTTTTTACGTTAATCTGATAAGAGGTCAGCTATCTCATATGTTGAGATCGAAATTAGTTTTTGAGGGCTACAAGTATAATGCTAGTGCCAAAAGAACAACATTCATCTCATAAATAAGTGGTGTACCAAATCGCGAACTCAAATATTGTAGATATTAAACTAGTGGACTAGCCCGTTACTGCTTTGACGGTGTGGATATTTACATCAACTGATTATTTTCAATATTTTGTATCGCTTTAACACGCGTCTTGGAGGCGGTGGGGGGGGGTGGACGAAATCCCCCCACCCCTCTGGTTTTTTGACGGTTGCGGAAAAACGGCAACGCACAGCGCCGCCATTTTTTGCATACCTGTTCGAAAATGAACTACTCACAACATGTTAAGAATTGGCTTCGGGTCATCTCAGGTCAGGTCACCAGACCAGGTCACGTGATGACCTCACCTCTGAAACGTTTTTGGTCGTAAGCAGACTAAGTTTTGGAACGATCGGTTTAAAAGTTGCAAGATGTCATAAGGCTTCCTACAATTTGCATATCTTGGATTTCTGATATCGGTGACCTAAGATTAGGGTGAATTTTGTGACCACAAACACTTGTTTGACAATAACTCGACAGAAGGAAAATCGATGCAGGATTTGGTACCAATGTGTTTGTATCGTCAAGAACAGTCTCACAATATTCAACATGACCTCCTTGGGTCACCACTTGATCTTGAACTGAGGTCAACTTTCCCAGCTGACCTTACCTGTGAAAATAGATATTATTCGAAGCGCCTGGACGAGGCAAACATGATGGCGTCAAACGGACTGCTTTATCTTGATTAGTTAAAAAGTAATTTTCAACACCTTTTTTAAGCAAAAATATCCCTTTGACCTTCAGTTACCTCTTGAGTCTTAACATTTGTCCTGCCCTCAAATTTGAGTACATTTGGACTTTACAGATTGCAATAGCTTTCTAGTGCTTTTTTTCGTTTGCTCCTAGATTTCACAGCTTCCGAGATAATTTAGGGTATCTGGAGCGAAGTTCTAAATATGGAAAATCTTAACTTTGATGACCTCTGGTGATATTAATATTGACCTGACCTAATAAAGGCTGAAGTGATTTTAATAGAGCTTGCCTCGAGCTATCTAATACATGACGCTATTATATTTTCCACTTGTCGCTTCAATGCGTATTTCTTAGAACATAGGAGTGGGTGGGAGAAATCCCCCCCCCCCCGCCCAGGGCGTGTAATTATCAGAGGCCCTCCAGGGCACGTGTTAACATCGAATATTTTATATCATTTATGTAACTACTGGTCAGACTAGTACCTACACCCACAAAAAAAGTTTTTCCTTACCGTGCAGCTTGTGCTAACACTATGTACTGCGATTTGTGAAAACAGTATCTAGGGTCCTGCCGCGCAGCAGTAGGAGCACCATCCCCGGAACTCAGCCCAGCTCTGTTACAAAATCCACCAAACATTTACTCTCCGACGTGACCTGCATCTTCTTTTCACTAAACTACACTTTGATGTATAAAAACAAACTGCAAATCAACTTAAAACACCAGTGTTCGGTGTTTAGTCCCGTACCAGGTGAAGTGCTGCTTCAACTACCCTCCCCTGAGCCGGGAGATGCACACTAGCCGCAGGTTGGAAGTCAACAGGTGGCAGTTGGCGGCGGCTGCTGCCCGGCGGTGGCGGCTTGCGTGCCTGGATGGAGGCTCTGGCCGCCGGCGCCTGCAGCGCTGCCGGGCACGAGGACCGGGTCGCGTGCCGCCCGGTAAATTGTTCAGTGGCTGCCATCAGCGGTGCTCGCGGCGGTGCTGCGCCGCTGGCCGCCGACGAGACTCTCCGTCGGCAAAAACGACGCGCTCTGTCGACTGTGGCGCAGCGTCTCGTCCAGGCGGCGAGTGTGGCGCGCGCGACCGGCTGCGGGGATTGGGCGGCCCTGCAGCTGGTGGCGGCTGGGGGACTGGAGCGGCCCTGCAGCTGGTGGTGGCTGGGGGATTGGAGCGGTCCTGCAGCTGGTGCAGCTGCGGGGATTGGAGCGGCCCTGCAGCTTGGCTGGCGCTGGGGACTGGAGCGGCTCTGCAGCTGGTTGGCGGCTGGGGAACTG
This sequence comes from Semibalanus balanoides, assembly GCA_014673585.1. NCBI lineage: Eukaryota > Metazoa > Arthropoda > Thecostraca > Balanomorpha > Balanidae > Semibalanus > Semibalanus balanoides. The sequence goes on from VOPJ01005942.1 coordinate 151,873, forward strand.
GAGCGGCCCTGCGGCTGGTGGTGGCCTGGGACTGGAGCGGCCCTGCAGCTGGTGGCAGCTGGGGGATTGGAGCGGCCATGCAGCTGGTGGTGGCTGGGGGACTGGAGCGGCTCTGCAGCTGTGGCGGCTGTTGGGGGACTGGAGCGGCCCCTGCGGCTGGTGGTGGCTGGGGGACTGGAGGGGCCCTGCAGCATGTGTCAGCTGGGACTGACGGCCCTGCAGACCTGGTGGTGGCTGGGGGACTGAGCGCCCTGCAGCTGAGCAGCTGGGGGATTGGAGCGGCCCTGCAGCTGGTGGAGCTTGGGGGTTGGAAGGACGCGGCCCTGCAGCTGTAGGTCTTGCTGGGGGACTGGAGCGGCCCCTGCAGCTGGTGGTGGCTAGGGGACTGAGAGCGGCCTGCCAGCTGGTGGATGGGGGATTGAGCGCCCTGAGCTGGTTGTGGCTGGGGGATTGTGGACGCGGCCCTGCAGCTTGGTGGTGGCTGGGGGATTGGACGGCCCTGCATGCTGGTGTTGGCTGGGGGAATTGGGAGCGCCCTGCGGACTGTGGCAGGCTGGGGGACTGGAGCGGTTTCCTGCAGCTGCTGGGTGGCTGGGGTGATTTGAAGCGGCCCTGCAGGGCTGTGGTGGCGCTGGTGGGATTGGAGGGCCCCTGCATAGCTGGTGGCGGGCTGGGGAATTGGAGCGGCCCCCTGCGCACTGATGGCCGGCTGGGGGGAATTGGAAAGGGCCTGAGCTGATGGTGGCTGGGTGGTATTTGGACGGCCTGCAGACTGGTGGTGCTGGGGGACTGGAGCGGCCCTGCGGCTGTGGCAGCTGGGGGACCTGGAGCGGCCCTGCAGCTGCGTGGTGCTGGGGAATTGGGCGGCTCTGCCAGCTGGTGGCGGCTGGGGGACGTGACGGTCCTGCAGCTGTGGTGGCTGGGGATTGAGCGGCCCCCTGCAGTGTGTGGCTGGGGGACTGGAGCGGCCCTGTGCAAGCTGGTGGCAGCCTGGGGGATTGGGAAGCGGCCATTGCAGCTCTGGGTGGCTGGTGACTGGATCGGCCCTACAAGCGGTGGTGGCTGGGGGGGACTGGAGACGGCCTGCAGCGTTGGTGGTGGCCTGGTGGACTGGAGCGACCCTGCAGCTGGTGGTGTCTGGGGATTGGATGCGCTTCTCTGCAGCTTGGTGGTGGCTGCAGGATTGGAGCTCGGCCCTGCGCTGGTGATGGGCTGGGGGATGGGCCGCCCTCTGCAGCGGGGCGCTGGGGATTGGAGCGGCCTACGCTGGTGGTGGCTGGGGACTGGAGCGGCCCTGCAGCTGTGTGCTAGAGAAAGGAACATGTTGAGAACAGACCCATGCAGCTGAGTAGGTGCTGAGAGACTATGGACCACCAGCCCCAATAGCAGCTAGAAGAATAATAGACTGGAGGACTAGAGCGGCAAATAGCAGACTAGGTATCAGGCTGACCCTTGCAGCTGGTGAGTGGTCGGCTGGGGACTGAGCGGCCCCTGGCAGCGCTGGTGTGGTCTGGGGACTGAAGCGGCCTGCAGCTGGTGGTGGCTGGGAGGACTGGAGCGGCCCTGCAGCTGGTTCGCAGCTGGGACTTGGAGCGGTCCTGGCGCTGGTGGTGGAACTGGGGACTGGAGCGGCACCCTGCAGCTGGTGGTGGCTGGGTGGACTGGGAGCGGCCCTGCACTGGTGGCAGCTGGGGACTGGAGCGGGTCCTGCAGCTGGGGTGGCTGGGGACTGGAGCGCCCTGCAGCTCGGTGGTGGCTGCTGGGGATTGGGAGCGCCCTGCAGCTGGTGTGGCTGGGGATTGGAGGCGGGCCCCTTGCAAGAGAGAGCTGGGGTGGCAGCTGCGGATTGGGCGCCTGGCAGGCTGGTGGTGGCTGGGGACTTGGAGCGGCCCGCAGCTGGTGGTGGCTGGGGGACTGGAGCGGCCCTGCGGCTGATGGCGGCTGGGGGATTGGAGCGGCCCTGCAGCTGGTGGTGGCTGGGGGATATGAGCGGCCCAGTGGCTGATGGCGGCTGGGATAGAGTGGTCCTGAGACCCTGGGGACCGACCTCTGGGACGAGCCAGAGTGGCCAGCACCGATGACAACTTAGTGGTATCGACACCCAAGCTGGGTAGACGGCGATACAAGACTTTGAGCAACCACTGCTGAACACATTCATCATTTTATTAAACTGCTCAAAGTGGGCAAAGCTGTTTGAAGTATGGTTTGTGATCCAAGGTGATCACATGGGTGCCGCCCCTAAATGCTTACTATCAAGGAGATCAAATGGCATGCCTCCAAATATGATATCTATAGTTTTCGAGCGCATGGTAGTTCTTCGTCTATGCCAACATCTGGGCTTTATCGACTTCCCTGCACTGAAGCCAATCTAAAAGTAGGAATAAGCTACTGTTTGAAGCCTTATGTTTCTAGTTAAAACGTCCTTGGGCTCAGCATATAATTTTGCTTACATTTATATATTTTTGTTGTATCATGACCACAAAATGTCTCTGCAAAGCTCAAAAACATATTCGATTGGGTGTTGGGACCATGTATACAATATCATATGCGGTAGGTTGCCAATTTTTATCTCCGATATTTAATCTTCTTTACAATACATCGCAGTTTGAGTCTTAAAGTGATTGTGCTGCAGCTCAGCGCCCAGCATCCACCCGGCCGCCATCGTTCGCATGCATCCGAGACCAAGTTCTTGCACCGTTGCTATGACAACAAATCAATAGTGTCTGAGCATGTTAGCAGCGCAGCGGAGCGGGCCGGGCCTGGCAGCGTGCAACAGGCCAGCGGTGATGCCGTGCGTCGCCTATTAATCCTCATGAGGGCGACGCGCGCCGGCCGCTGCGCCGCTCTCCGAATGAGAGGTGTCGTCTGGAGTGGCCGAGGCACTAACGACACACAGCGCCCCGCTATTAACGTCACAGCGCCCAGCTATTAACGTCCGCACTCGTCTTTCCGCAGAGCGCCGGGCGGCGCGGCGAGCAGCGGGACTGTGTGGTGTTCGCCCACGGCTACTTGTTGGAGAGCTGTCACATATACACAGACTCACTGATCCCCCTCTCGCCCTCTCTCTCGCTCTCGCTCTCGCTCTCGCTCTCGCTCTCGCTCTCGCTCTCGCTCTCGCTCTCGCTCTCGGCTCTCGACCCTCCTCTCTTTTTTTCTCGTCTCTCTCTCTCTCTCTCTCTCTCTCTCTCTCTCTCTCTCTCTCTCTCTCTCTCTCTCTCTTCCCTAACTCTAGTACCGACTGTGCTGTCACCTTGAAGTGACGTCTCCGACAGCGTTCTTTATCTTGTGTTGTCGCCGCCTTACATCGAACACAATGGCCCTGTTGCACTGTCATGTATGCACCTAGCCCTACTGGCCTTCCTGCCCATCCGGCCGTAACAATTCCCGTCGTCTGGATACAGGACACGTACCGGGTCTGGAGACAGGACAGGTACCTACTGAGCCTCACGTCTGGAGACGGGACAGGACAGGTAACGTGTCTGACGTCTGCTGCCCCGGCCGACAGCTGTCTGCTGACAATACATGCCTCGGAGCGGTCTGACAGCTGGTTAGCCAGGCCATCACTTCCTCTATCGGCGGCCAGATACGGAGTGCAGGTGTCAGTCAAATGTGCACTGATCAGCTTGACGCGGGGAGGGTGGATCACAGGTGCCGCTCGCCGACATCAGACCAGCTGATAGGCCAGTAGTGGTGCTGATGGGAACGCACACGTGACTACGGGACAAGCAAACGGAGACAGAGTAAGCCGCGCTATGGATTAGGTAATGGTGGCTGGCGTGTATGTGCATTGTGCAATGTGCATATATTAACGCGTTGTCATGGCAGTGACAGAAGATTCATGATTGTTGACTTGATGGACATTGTCTCGAGCTATGGTTACTAGAAGTATATTCGAAAACTGACTTCACCAAAATGGCAGAAGCATTTTTGTGCAATCAATAGGAGTTGTTGCCCCCACGCCGGGGGATCAAAAATGATAAACCCTGTGTATGGGTGTGCCGTTATATCCGTATACAGCTACCATTCATAAATACTGAAATGAAAGGGATGAACCTTTAAACTGGTTTCATAACTTTTAAAAGTTTTGCTTGTGGTTTGCTTATAGTTATGTTTTTTGCCTATGGTGCTGCTGCACGCATTACAACGCTGTTTTTGCAGGCACCCACTCGAATACATCCAATGCAGCTCACTTGTTTTATGATGCCGTCAAGCGGACACCTTATAAATGAGTCTGAGGCGTGGAAAATAAACATATCTTACCCAAAAGCGTGATAAGGAAATTCAGCGGGGGCAATAACCGTGCCAAATTAAATAGCCTCGTTCTATTTGCCCTTTACTTCCGGATTGGCGACGGTCGGTGCCATCAGATAAGGTTAGTCGGCGGGGCGAGGAACGTGACGACGCTTTGTGGCACGTACAGCTTTCGACTCTATATTCTGCAACAAGATAGGAAATTACGAGATCGGATGATAGGGCAAAGATCCTCGTAACAGGCTCTGCTGAGCTCTGTTTTGTTCTCAGAACTTCATCCAAACAAAATGTGGAAAAATAAATACTGTCAGCCGCTATTGCAGAAAATCATCTGACTAAATTCTGCACAGTGATGTGGAGTAGTTAATCACAGTTGCCACTGACTATGTCGCGTATAAGCATATTTGTTTTAATAAGATGCAAATTAAATGTGCGAACCTATTACCGTTACTACATTCGTTCCCAAATGTAGACAAAATCGGAGTGAATATAGTTTTTTCTCAACCATTGTGAAAAAACTATATTGCAAATGGCATGGTTCAGCGAGAATATAAATTGCTGTTGTTGGAAAGTGAAATATTGATTGTAATATACAAATGGTAATTGCCATTTGCCAACCGCTGTGCATGACATTTTTCACCAAGCACCTCTATTTGCTATAAATATGTTATGCTTTTGCTGTATATAGTTGAACGCTTTCATATAGCTGCAATAATGAGTTATGCTACCGACATGCACCAGATTCATCGAGGATTTCCCCAATAAAACGAAAATGAACGTATGCGGGTATCGCTGAAATGGCGAACAAGTACAGTACGCCTGGCAGAATCGACACAAATACCAAATGCATCGGAAATTTGTAACGATTCCCGTTGTGCGGAAATGTTGTCTGTTTCTTTTGCACTCGCTGTTTGTTGGCTGCTTCTGACAGGTATCGACAAATCACTCAGCTGACGAGCAACTCATAGCGAAACCTAACCCTCCGCTGGCGCCCAGCGTGCCACCCACGCGAGGGACCTGCTCATCCACTGCCCATGTGAGGGACCTGCTCATCTACTGCCCATGTGAGGGACCTGCTTATCTACTGCCCATGTGAGGGACCTGCTCTTCCACTACCCATGCGAGGGACCTGCTCAACTCCACTGCCCCATGTTGAGGGACCTGCTCAATTCCACTGCCCACGCGAGGACGTGCTTCATCCACCTTGCCCATGTGAGGACTTGCTCATCCAGCTGCCCCACCGCGAGGACCGGCTCACATCCACCCCATGTGAGGGACCTGCTAATCAGCTTGCCCCATGTGAGGGACGCTGCTCATTCACTGCCATGCTGAGGACCTGCTCATCCACTTCCACATGTGAGGGCATGCTCATCCACTGCCAATGTGAGGGACCTGCTCAAATCCACTGCCCACACGAGGACCTGCTCATCCACTGCCCACCGGGGTACCTGATCATTCCCACCTTGCCCATGTTAGAGGACAGGCTCATCCACTGCCATTGTGAGGACCTGCTCATTCACTGCCCATGTGAGACCTGCTCATCCACTGCCCATGTGAGACCTGCTCATCCACTGCCCAGTGAGGACCTGCTCATCCACTGCCCATGTGAGGGACCTCTATCCACTGCCCTGTGAGGGGACATGCCATTCCACTGCCATATGAGAGGACCTGCTTTCACTGCGACACAGAGTTGGGGAATGAAGACCATTGGGTGTGCCCCGTAGGGAGGCATGAACGTGAAGTGAACATACCGCGTCACACCACTGCACGGTGCCGACTGGCGGCCAGTTGTGGCGGCTGACAGACCGCGAGCTGTGCATGCAATCAGTGTAGGGCCGGCCGGCGACAAGACGAATAGCCGACCGACGCGACTTCAGCGATCGATGGCAACGCCGGCCCGCAGGTGCAACGCGCGTCGCGACATCTGACAGACATAACACAAACTAACCGGTCCGCCTGCGAACTGAGCTGGCGCGGCCAGTCACTGCCACCGCTGACAGCTCAGTCATCTCCTGGCCGATTGTGTCGTCATGTCTTACGACAGGCTTACTGCTGTCTTTCCTGCTCGAGATGAGTCACGTTCCCTTCCATTTATTATATGTGATATGTAATTGCATGTACTATTTTAAGCTCAGATGCGTCACCTTTGTTAATGGAAAACATTACATAAGAAATTAAAACAAATATGATGCTTACAAATCCTTCAAGCATGCATGTTCATGCGTTCTTATGCCACGATATCGTCTCTGGGTATTGATTCAGACCGGGCGTATTTGGTGTCGGATCTGACCTGGCTGACTAGATGTCAAATATATGCATTGTGTATGCATTTCGCGATCCACGTGCCGAGTTTGTGCCCAATGCAGGCCGTCGCTATTTCGTGAGGCGAATTACACAACCATGCCATGCATACCAATGGCAGAGCAGCGCCTCCTGGTTCTAATTCTTAGAGCTTAACAGCACTCAACGAAATTTATTTACAGCGATGCAACAAAATCTTGGAATACATACTTATGGATCAAATCAATGCTTTGAGGCAGAAAATACCAACATAGATATCTTATTAGATAAATTGTTAGCATGCGCAAATTCTTGTCAGTTAATATATGCTCGGCTAGTATTGTCACTGGCACAATATAATGCCTGCTCACGAACTGATTGGTTATGTTGATTTATTGTGGAAAATAAACGACCCACGAGCTCAACTCCTAAATATTTTAAGCATTCCATGTCACTGACCTATAGAAAGGAAACTGCCCTTCATAGGAGCTGATGAACTAAAGTGAGATTGTTGGCAAAGGTCAAGGTCAATGACAGGTCACGAAAGGTCACTATACTCAAAATATCTACAGAAGTCATAAAAATAAATGTTTTGTTAGTTATCTTACGCATATAATTCGATAGTGATAGTCTTCTTGCCACCTGACTTTGCATGCGTGAAGTTAGTGCAAAGTTTAGGTTTAGGTCAGGACACATAAGGTCAACATTTGTATTGGTAAATATAAATAAACAATGCATGTTCCTACAACTTTTTTCTTCTCAGAAATACGGCGCTAGCATTTTCTTATATGGTCATTGAAAAAAAGTCAAATATGACTTTATGGGTTGCTTATACTTAAGGATATTGGTGGGGTTTTTCAGGAAACGTTGGTGGGATAAACACACAAAAGTTTCCCCACCATGAAAAGTTGATGGGAAACCACAAAGTTGATGGGGTCAAACCTAATATTGGTGGATTAGTAGCCCCACCATTTGAATAGTTCGTGGTTAAGGAGCCATAAGTCAGTCAAAAATAAAAATATTCCTTAGAAATGTGGGTTAGGTATTGTTTATATGTGGTTCTCCTGCTGATTTTGTTGTTGATGTTGCAATGTTTGAGAAAAAACAATTAAGGGGTCAAAACCTGTAACTTTCAATCATGCGAGATAGCCGTTTTGTAGCACTTGTAATTTGCTATCTTTTGACGTTTTTGATTGCACTTTGCTTCAAAATAGTCTTTGAACGGCATGTTAAATTTAAGCAGACTTTTTCGTCAGACTAGTTTAAAGTGAAGTCACTAAATTTGTGATAACTCGGTTTTCGACGAAATTACTTTATTTTTGCATAGACGACGTACAATTTATGTAACAGAAGGTATCCGAGGTTTTACGTTGATAGCACTTCTCTTGTTTAGCTATTACGAAAGTTCGGCAGAGGGGGCGTTTTTTACCCCCCCAGCCAATGGCGTGTTAAATAAACGTTGCTTCAGGGCAGACAATGTGAAGTTGGAAGATTAATCCGACATTGACGTATCGGTGTTTTACACATTCAGACACGCAGAAATTAATCTCTTATGCAAACCCACATATTTGCATTCCTGAAAAGCACATGCGTATGCTAACACATCGATTTATGCAGAACACGAACAGTGAACACTGCACAATGAACATATTGTTATCACTAGCGCTAACCTTTCCACTCCGCTAGGCGATTACAAGTCAAGTGGTGGTGCAGGCCAGTGATAGGCATAGGGATTGATAACCCGTACTACCCGTGGCACACCTGTCGTACCTATAATACGCTTTTGTACCCGTCATGCACCCGAGGTAGGTACCCGTCAAAAATCTACGGTGCCCAACATACTCCCGTTATACTATTTGTGTCCCTGTGGAACACGTGACGAGCCCGGTATACCAGGTACTCACCCAATATACCCATGGTCCACCCATGACCCCCGTTATGCACCCGTTAAACCCTTGAAAACTCCAGCCCGGCTTTCCGTATATTTATATTTTTACAGAATCTCTGGAACGGCAGATCCCTATTAAATCAAGGGGATCACTGTTGGCAGGAACGTGACAGCAATCGCGGCCACTCATACAACCTTTACGGCGAACGACGAGCGAGTCCGAATCAACCCGATAGCATGATCATTAGCTACGGAATAGGGGTGTGCACCTGCGCACGTGCAGTGTGACCCAAAGTTTGAACTGCGTGACATTGCCAGTGGTGTGGTCTCAAACTACACACCGAATTCCAGCGTAATCGTCCCTAGAGGGACGTTTGCGCAATGCGCAATTTGATTTGTGGGTCTGGGTATGATGATGGTGTGGTTGATGGTGTGGGTGTGGGTGTGGGTGTGGGTACGCCAGGCGCCGATCATTATAACGCATCTTACTGTTTTACGTCCGTGCGAATTATCGTTGCCGAGATTAGATCACCAATTCGGGTAGGGTTTACAATAAAGATCGGGAAGTTTACATATGCGTCCATTTCGTAATCCGCCCAACGGAGGCTCGTTCAGTGCGAAACATGCTATTTTCAACTGTTTATCGCCTATGTGTCGTTTTGCCGGCCCGTTAAATTGATACGAACTAGAAGGCATGCATGACATGAAGCAACGGGGGAGTTATTTCATTTGTGTCTGGCAACTGATTAAGCATTGTGTTTTGCAATAGTTAAAAATACTTACTGCACCTTTCTGTTGGCACTTTATAGTTTTATTCGTATCACCTGCGAGGGAATTCGAAGTCAAAGCACGTGCTTTAGCATTCGGCTGGTATTGATTTAGTTTATTATGATGATGGACAGTTTTTGTTTTTGTGTCAATATTGCGACACAACAGGTAACGAAAAATACCGATATACTTTTGCATTAATCAGTACAGGAGGACAAGTATCCCTGGAAACCCACGGGCAAACAAGGCAAATCAGCAGCGAAGCAAGCAAGTAAGCCAATCAAGCAATGGAGAGGAAAAAAGACGGATTTTGGCCCATCTGTAAGACTACGTTCGTTTCGACCGCTTCGCGGTCTCACTCACTCCATCTGAACTAAATCGTTTTATGTAATATTGTATGCTTTGTACAAAATGGGTTTTGCAGCATTCTTTTGAACTTCCAATTATAAGCTCCATGTATCTTGTAATTATAAGCTCCATGTTTGCAAGTAAAAACTAATTTTGGTGGGGATATATTTTGATGGATTAGATTGCCCCTTACAACTGCATCATTTTTATCGTTTAGCTCCCTTTGGTTTTGACACTACGGTTGTGTAATGAAGGAAATATTCTTAAATTGACTATGTGTATATCAAAGGTAGATTTTAGCAGCGAACATTTCATTAAAACCTAAATTCGCACATGCATTTCGGAGACAGTACATTGGTCTACACATTGGAGCTCGTTTCATTGCTTCACGTTGCTGAGCACTGATTTAAATCGCGAAAACGTCATACAATCATTCAAGTGCGCTTAAATAGCCAGTAACTTTGCAGGTGTCACGCGCTGCTGATCACCATACAGTGCATACGCCGGGCAAATAATTTCTCTACACATATGTGTTTCACCTTTTTCCTTGCGACTTCTGGTTGCCGAGATATAGGTCCGGTAATGCACCTATGTTTTGTAAGTAATTTCGCGGATGGAACAGGGGTGTGCACGTGCACACGGTGATCCAGATTTGACTTGGTTAGGATCGTCAGTGGTGTGGTCGACCACACACCAAATTTCAGCTTAATCGGTCAAGCCGTTTCTCAGCTATAGCAGGATAACGTTGTCTGATACCACTGACGCAGCACGTGTCACGTGTCATGCTGATTGCTGACCCCTCACGTGAGACGAAACATGCCAATAACATAATGTGATTGAATGGGGCTCTCAGATGGCGAGGACCACTTGTTAATCAGATGCATGATTCCAAAGAATTCAAAGCCTCTGCGAAGCGTTATGGTCCGGCCGAGTCTGGTCAGGTCGGGCTGGGTCGGCCGCTCGAATGTTATAAAAATCCGGTATTCAGTGAGGGCTCGCTCGCGCTTCGCGCTCGCTCGTAATTAGCTAGTGTCTCCTGGATGGTGTCTCGTATCTCCTGGATAGAAGTACCCAACCGAAAAGAACTGCACGTGTCGTCAGCCGTCAGCGTCTCCCAGCTCAGCCGGGCGGTGGCGGCTGCGTCTCCCAGCTCAGCTGGGCGGTGGCGGCTGCGTCTCCCAGCTCAGCTGGGCGGTGGTGGCCGCGTCTCCCAGCTCAGCTGGGCGGTGGTGGCCGCGTCTCCCAGCTCAGCTGGGCGGTGGCGGCCGTGTCTCCCAGCTCAGCCAGGCGGTGACAGTTGCGTCTCCCAGCTCAGCTGGGCGGTGACGTGGTGGCTGCGTCTCCCAGCTCAGGCCAAGCGGTGGCGACTGCGTCTCCCAGCCTCAGCCAGGCGTGGTGGCTGGCGTCTCCCAGCTTCAGCCAGCGGCGGTGGCTGCGTCTCCCAGCTCAGCCCAGGCGGTGGCGGCTGCGTCTCCCAGCTCAGGCCAAGGCGGCGGTGGCTATTGCGGCTCCCAGCTCAAGCCGGCGGTGGTGCTGCGTGTCTCCCAGCTCAGCGGGCGGCGCTGCGTCTTCCCAGCTCAGCCGGCGGTGACGGCGCGTCTCCCAGCTCAGCTGGGCGGTGTGGCTGCGTCTTCCCAGCCTCAGCTGGGCGGGGCGCTGCGTCTCCCAGCTCAGCTGGGCGGTGAACGGCTGCGTCTCCCAGCTTCAGCCGGAGCGGTGGCGGCTGGCGTCTCCCAGCTCAGCTGGGCGGTGTGGCTGCGTCTCCCAGCTCACGGGCGTGGTGGCTGCGTCTCCAAAGCTCGCTGGGCGGTGGTGGCTGCGTAATCCCAGCTACAGTGGAGGTGGGCTGCTCTCCCCAGCTCAGCTGGGACGGTGGCCGGCTGCGTCTCCAGCTCAGACTGGCGATGGCGGCGCGTCTCCAGCCTGCACCAGCTGACAGCTGCGTCTCCCAAGCTCAGCTTGGGCGGTGACGGCCGTGTTCTCCCAGCTCAGCTGGCGGTGACGGCTGCCCCACCGGGCTGTGTCAGCTGGATCTCCCAGCTTCACTGGGCGGGGCGGCTGCCCAGCCAGGCGGTGGCGGCCGCGCTCCCAGCTCAGCTGCGTGACGGCTGCCCCAGCCGGCTGTGTCAGCTGCGTCTCCCAGCTCAGCCAGGCGGTGACGGCCGCGTCTCCCAGCTCAACTGGGCGGTGACGGCTGCCCCAGCCGGGCTGTGTCAGCTGCGTCTCTGGGCGGTGAGGTCTGCCCACTGTCCAGCCACAGTTCAGTGCCGGCCCGTGCTCTCCGTCGGCTCCGACGGAACCTTTGTCCACCGTCTGTCGCTCGGCGCCGATGACCTTTGCCCGGGAAAGGCCGGCTGGTCGTGTCGTCAGAGGCACAGCTGCACGTGGTGGTGCGCAGCACGGCAAATGGCAGCGACCGGACCCACACCTCACCACCACGGCCAGACCCACACCTCACCACCACGGCCAGACCCACACCTCACCACCGGCCAGACACACACCTCACCACCACGGCCAGACCCACACCTCACCACCACCTTAGACCCACCTCACCACCACGGCCAGACCAACACCTCAACCACCACGGGCCAGACCAACAACCTCACCACCACCGAGCCCAGACCCACACCTCACCACCACAGCCAGCCCACACCTCACCACCACGGCCATGACCCAAACCTCACCACCCACGGCCAGACCAACACCTCCCACCACGGCCAGACCCACCACCTCACCACCACGGCCAGACCAAACCTCACCCACCCACGGCCAGACCCACACCTCACCCACCACGCCAGACACACAACCTCACCACCACGGCCAGACCCACACCTCACCAACCACGGCAGACCCACACCTCACCAGCCACGGCCAGCCAACACCTTCACCACCACGCCAGACCCACGACCTCACCACCACGCCAACACACACCTCACCACCACGGCCAACCCACACCTCACCACCACGGCTAGACCCACACCTCACCACCACGGCCAGACCAACACCTCACCACCACGGCCAGACTCACACCTCACCACCACGGCTAGACCCACACCTCACCACCACCGGCCAGACCACACCTCACCACCACGGTCCAGACCAACACCTCACCACCACGGAGCCAGGACCAACACCTACACCACCACAGCCAAGGAACCACACCTCACCCACCACAGCCAGAACCCACACCTCACACCCACGGCCAGACCCACACCTCACCACCACGGGCCAACCAACCGCTCACCCACGGCCAACCCACACCTCACCACCACGGCAGACCAACACCTCACCACACGCCAGAACCCACACCTCACCACCACAGCCAGACCAACACCTCACCACCACGCCAGACCCACAACCTCACACCACAGCCAGCCCACACCTCACCACCACAGCCAGCACCTAACACCCTCACCACCCGGTCAGACCAAACACCTCAACCACCACGGCCAGACCAAACACCTCACCACCACGGGCCAAGACCCACACTCACCACCACGGCCAACCACACCTCACCACCGACGGCCAGACTAAACACCTCACCACCACGGCCAGACCAACACCTCAACCACCACGGCCAGACCCACACCTCACACCACAGCCATGACCCACACCTCACCACCACAGCCAGACAACACCCACACCACGGCCAGACCCACAAACCTAAACACCACGGCCAGGACCAACACCTCACCACCACCGCCAGACCCACACCTCACCACCATGGCCAGACCCCACACCTCACACCACGGTCAGACCACACACCCCACCACCACGCCAGACCAACACCACCACCACGCCAGACCACACCTCACCACCACGGTCAAGACAACACCTCACCACCACGACCAGACCAACACCTCACCACCACGGCCAGACCCACACCTCACCACCACAGCCAGACCCACACCTCACCACCACGGCCAAACCCACACCTCACCACCACGGCCAGACCCACACCTCACCACCACAGCCAGAACCAACACCTCACCACCACACCAGACCCACACCTTCACCACCACACCACACCCACACCTCACCACATGGCAGACCCCACCTCACCACCACACCAGACCAACACCTCACCACCACACCAGACCCACACCTCACCACCACAGCCACACCCACACCTCACCACCACAGCCAGACCACAGCCCTCACCACCACAGCCCACACCCACACCTCACCACATGGCCAGGACCCACACCTCACCACCACAGCCAGACCAACACCTCACCACACAGCCAGACCCACACCTCACCACCACAGCCACACCCACACCTCACCACCACAGCCGGACCAACACCTCACCACCAACAGCCACACCCACACCTCACCACCACGGCCAGACCCCACACCTCACCACCACAGCCACACCCACACCTCACACCACACCACACCCACACCTCACCACCACGGCCAGACCCACACCTCACCACCACGGCCAGACCCACCCTCACCACCACCGGCAGCACCTCACCACCACGGCCAGACCCACACCTCACCATCCACGGCCAGACCCACACCTCACCACCCCACAGCCAGACCAACACCTCACCATCACAGCCACACCACACCTACCCACCACAGCCACACCCACACCTCACCACCATGGCCAGACCCAACCTCACCACACGGCCAGACCCCACACCTCACCACCACAGCCACACCCACACCTCACCACCATTTGGCCAGACCCACACCTCACCACCACACCAGGACCCACACCTACCACCACAGCTAGACCCCACACCTCACCAACCACAGCCACACCTACCATGGAGACCACCTCACCACCACACCGGCCCAGCCCACATGGACAGACCCACACCTCAACCATGACAGACCACACCTCACCACACGGCCAGACCCACACCTCACCACCACGGCCAGACCAACACCTCACCACCACGGCCAGACCCACACCTCACCACCACGGCCAGACCAACACATCACCACCACAGCCACTATGGTCTTCACAGCTCCGCCGCTCACGGTCCAGCGACATCACAGATACGTGTCTGACAACAGCAGTATCAACATGTCGCTCTGTCAGAGATACTCGTCTGACAACAGCTGTATCAACATGCCGCTCTGTCATAGATACACGTCTGACACCAGCAGTGTTCATATTGATTATGCCGCACTATTACAGATACACCTTGCGCTGAGACGGGACTTTCGGTAACTTGAAATTATATCCCTTGGTGTTGTGTGCAGCTAGCGGTGTTGGTCTGTACTCTGCGGTGTGTGTGTGTGTGTGTGTGTGTGGGTGTGTGTGTGTGTGTGTGTGTGTGTGTGTGTGCCCTGGTCTCACGTCTCATGGCTTGTACTGATCATTTGCCGAGTTTGTTTCATTCGCAATGCAGGGTCATTTACTTCATATGAAACCCTGTACCCGTCTCCGTAAATTCCTCGTTACCTTAACAACATTGCATGACAGCTGTCTACACGACATCCTAATAGCACTTTGTCGACGATGTATGGTGAAAGTAATGTTGCTGCAAGGCCGCAATCACCCTAAAGAGTGTTTTATTGATCATGGTCTTTATTACAACCCTAATCAAGAAATGAAACATTCAGTAGGTATAATTAATTTCACCAAACATTGCAACGTTGAAGATGTAATGGCGGCGGTGGTTTGTGTCAAACAGACAGGCCCGCTATTAATTATCCGCCACGATCTCATAGGAAGCTGTGCTCTTTCAACTTTCAACATGGTGTGGACATGTTAACCCTCGCTCTACTGGGGGGGGGGGCTGGCAGGCCCCTCAGAGTTTTTTTTATTTAATACCTTTTTACACATGATGCGCATCTTTCTGAAATTTTCAGTAGCTGAATTTACAACAATTATACATATCCCATCGAAATTTCGTTAGCATTGGTCAAGCAGTTTTTAAGATGATGACGTTTGGATGACGTCATGTTCGTAAAAATGATCAATTTTTAATAAATCATATAAAATAGAGTTTTTCCAGAAAATTGCAAACGGTAAACAACACAATCGCAAAATTATTTTCTTCTTTAGTATGGTGGTTTTTTAAAGTTACATTTTTTTCTAACCCAAAAAGTAAAAAAAAACAATATTAGAAATTTCACAAAATAAAAAGGTAGTTTAAAGACCAGAATATATTGAGAGCTGATGATACAAATATCAAGGACCAATTTTTAAAGCAATATCTCTATTTTTGACTGGAGTGATGGCTTCCCTCGTATAAGAAAGATGAGTAATTTTTTATTCAGCTTTTTAGAACTTTTTGTTGACGAACAAATAAATCATTTTCTGTATTCAAAAATCAAAAACTTGTCTAGGAACATGGCTTTTTTATTTGCATTTATCATTTGCTAATTTTTAGGTTTTCTTATCACTAATCTGGACGTGATCGGGAGTGAGGCAACGCTTATGCTATCGCCACAAAGCAATAATCAATCTATAATGACGATTTACGTGATCCAAGAAGTCATTAACTAACCCAAATCTAACACATCGATATATGGCAGATAGGCTAATTCAAAGGCCAACGGTACTGGAACGCCTAACCGAATCATTGTATTATTATAACTTTAATCATTACGACGGTCTGAGCAAAATCGCTATTTTTGGACTTGGTCGATTTTATATCCTTCACTTTATCTGGAAGGTCAACCGTTGGCCTGCAACCAAAACATGATATACCATCAGATTCCTCACATGACAGGCAACATGCTGTTTTTTTCCGCGTTGCTCTATGTTGCTTGGTTTGGAAGTTAGCAGGAGGGGCCTGTCAGGCCCCTCCCCCGTAGGGCGAAGGTGAAACACGCTACTGTAGGGCGAGGGTTGCGCGTGGTTGATGCGTGTATGCCGGATACACTTATATTATAATTTGACGTCAATGTGTTGGTTAAAAGAGAAAATAAAACAAGTCAGACATCGTGTGATTGTCGTGACAAGTCAGACATCGTGTGATTGTCGCCCGTAATACTGAGGAATTAACTGATCTTGAACGTTTCAAGGCTGCAAAAGTGGTTTGAACATGGTGTTAATTTTGACAGATTAAAGAAGAATGCATATCAAAGAGCTGATCATCGTATGACATTTTAAGTTTCCAAACGAGAACAATTAAGTTTCCGAAATAGCCAGAAGGCTCTTCCAGTTAATACGTGTAATATGTATGGAACCACCGCATGTATGTTTAATTGACTAACAGAAACATAAGCGTAGGAGCCGGGGGACAGGGGTGGTGGCAGCTGCCCCCTCAACTTTTTGAGGAAGAGGGGGGGGAAACGCCCCTCACTTTTTAGTCTCAATACCTGTTCAAAACTACGAGGCATAGCCCACGACCACCTGGGACGGGTTCGATCCGATCCCCCATCGGTTTTTCCTAAGTAACTTCCGAAGCGTTGCAGATATCGATGTAAAACTTGGTACACCTTTGCGTACATCAATTTTACGTTATCTATGAAAACATTTAGCAGTTGCGTCGAACAAAATGATATATACTGATTTTAGTGACGTCAGTAGGTACATAGCGTTTTTGGTCGAAAATATCAAAATGTTGGAAAAGTCGCAAAAATATAGTTTTAAGGCAAATTGCAAATAACAAAATATGTTTAAACACGTTAAATGACAAGTTCTACAAAATGGCTATCTCTGATTTTCAAAAAACGCCTTTTGACATTTTTTTTTTGTAATTCCCCAACTCCTAATGAACTCCTACGCCACTGAACAGAAGTACTCATATTACAACGCAAATTCATGTTTGATGTCCCAAACCAGTTCAGATTTTAGAAAAATCTGAACTGGTATTATAACTCAGCAGCTTTAAGGCTTATAACACGGAGTTTGAAAAATAACCTTAATTAACCCTTGCCGGGTAGGGGGATCGGAGGGTGCCAACCTTCATTTTTTTTTTAATAACTCACGTAGTTTTAAAAACAATTGCAATGGAACTTTCAGTATCTTACTTTAAAACAATTTGACACATACTATGAAAATTAGCATTTTTACCCATATGACCAGTGACCTTTGACCTGTTTTCAAGGTCATGTCAGGCGCAGCTCGTGTCCCGTGTATCGATGCTTGTAACTTGTGCAGTTTCCGAGTGATTGTTTTTCAGGAGCATATTTACAGGTTTACCAGGTGAAATATATGGTTTGCATCGAGATTGTGACCTTGGTTTATCTTTTCAGAGGTCAAACGAGGTTAATGACCTCTGATGACCTGCAATGATTTTGTTGGATTTCTGACAGTTCCTAGGGAGTTTTGTGACGCTGATTGCAAATTTGATATCCATTTTGCGTTATTAGATGCTCCACTGTGGTCATACACTTCCACAGGTCAACCAAGGTCACCGATCTCGGATGACCAAGATGACCTTATTGAATTTTGGCAATTTCTCGGAGTTTTTGTGAAGCTCATTTCGAATTCGGCATCCATTTTTGCATAACGATATGCTTATTCACGATTCTGGCTCGATGAAATTAAATTTCCACGCATCTCCGATTTAGATGACGTCCAGGTCATTGACATGACCTCAGGGGTCACTTAATGACCCAGGATATTAAAATCGAGTATCAGTGGCTTCCTCTCATAACAAACAACACGTTCTTTTTTAATCGAAGCTCTAGCTCAGTTAGAGGCGAAACGCCATGGGGTCATGCTCCACCTACCCGGTCACGTGGGTATCGGACCTTACCCGGGCGAGAGTTAAATATGCCATCTGCATTCTGCATATCATATTTCCAAAAGCCATATTCAGAAGCGAGAAAACCAATCAAAAGCAAGACAACGGGCTGCAACTGTGAACTGAAGCTAAAGCTGCTCATTTTGATTGCTGGTTTATTTTAGCATATTGATGAGACTTGCTGAAATATCAAGCAGATGAACTTCTAATTTCAGACGTTTTCAATGTACAGGGTATGGAAATAAACATGTTGATTTAAATTGAAATCGTTTCCCTAGTCCCTGGTATAATCTTCAACACTATCAATCAATATTGGACATTTATTCTTCTTTTCTTCAAAATATGTTCTAACATACAAACAAATATACGAGGTACGCATCAGAGGTACTGTATTAATCCAACTTGAACTTACAAAATGTACACGTTTATTGTTGATCAGTAAAGAACCTACCTAAGTATTGCCAAATATTTTCGACATGTCTGAATTAATTAAAAATGAACATCAAATGATCTGCGGTGAAACTCGCGACTCGTAGTACTTCCGTTACATATTTAAATACTATATGAGCCGATCTCTTCAGTCGTTCATAATCACTATCGTGCCCATTAAAAGGTCATATACGATACGTTTGAAAATTTAAAATATGTTAAAACAATATCAGTAAGAAAGCCACCTGCTAGAAATCAATCTACATATAATGCCACAATTAGAGTTGCATAGTTCTGGTCCCAGCGTCCCAGCGCTGGGACCAGAACTGGTCACGGCCGTGAGTGAAGCTGTGACTGACCAGGCCAGCGCCATGTAGGGTTAGCATTGCAGCACCGTGACAAAGGCTGTGACTAGCAAGCTCACTCCGTGACCGTGACTAGGCTGTGACCAAATATGTATTATTTTCGGCACCTCTAGTCTCAATGGACAAGTTGCAGGTTACCTAACCCCCTGTTTTTATGTATTTGATTGAACGCAATTTATTTTAAAATATTTTAATATAGTCATTAATATAAATTCCCTCAGTTATAGACATTTTTAATAATTAAGTAAATTTACGTAATTTACAATTCTGCTCTCTGATTGGTCGTGACGCAATTTAGTAATAGTTCAGGCGCAATGATACCTGAGTTAAATTTTAGCAGTTCGTTTGACACATTTAATTTGTAAAATAGAGGTTCAACGCAAAATGCAGCATCACGTTAATCGCGTGGAAATCAAAACACGTGATATGGCGCATTCAAGCAGATATCGCTCATTTGAAATCATGCAACTTACTGAAACAAACACAAAACTAAAATTGTGGAATTCTACCTTGTGACCAAATCATAATCTACGCACTCCAAAGGCATTTTTAACGAATTGCTACACCAAACGGATCCTACGGATATCTAGAATCTCCTTTCCATACAATTGGATCCGACAGACACTATTCAAACGCATTGAGGGCACGTCCGCATCTTTGCAAGAAGTTTCTGGGGCAAGTGTTTTCAGTGAGAGGCAGCATCTGGATTTGGAAGCCACTTACAGCTTCCTGTGAAGGTAACTAAATGAGTAACAGGTGTTTAAGAAGAATCTCCAGACCAGGAAGCAACTAAGACAGCCGTGGGAACTGCAGTGCGGACCATCCCTGCCGGCAGGTAGCCGTAAGCACTTGGTGAGCTTGAGGTGGAGGGTCGAGCTGTGGCTCACACACACAGCCTATCAGCGAGCGAGAGTGCGTCCTCTAGAGGATATTAAAATGACGTTGCATGACATACACAGCTAAATTTCCATGATTTCTGAGTAGTTCTGGTGTGAACAGCAAGTCATAGGAAAGCGTTTAAACATTTAAATTTTGACACGAATTTTGAAAATAACATGCTTTTCCATAGGGGATGCCAAAATAAATTTATTGCCTAATGACGTCCACACATCAAGTGCTTTATAAATAATAAATTTTACCAGGCAAAATCTTCTCTGAATATCCTTTGTATGCCAAAATGATGTGTATCACTCTTGATCAGCACATTTTTATTATTATTTTGCACATATTCACCAAACAACCTGCAACTTGTCCATTACAGAGCAGGAGGCCCCAATCTGGTCGGTCTGTCAGTCAGCCACCCTCGAGGCCCGGGGCGAGCGGTGGTCCGGCAGGCCAGCCAAATCGTCACCTTGACGCGGCGAGACATCTGTCACCTAGTCATACGTCACCGATCAGCTGGCACCTCGTCACATGTCACCGATCGGCTGGCCACAGCAGTCGGAGCTATCTGCCAAACGCCCGAGGGGGAGGTCGAGGCTGCTTCACAATACTCGCTCAGATACAGGAGTCATCGTCAGTCGAATGCAGTATGATAATGCTAACAAAGTGTTTGTATTCTACCAGCCATAAATCATAAATGTCACAGTAATACAAAATATTTCCTATCATGTCAATGTATGCCTGTTACAATTCAGGTTTAATTACATAAAGAACATTCTAAAAGTGTGAACTACACAAACATGGAATTGCAATTGGATTCGAATATCATTGCAGTCTTATTACCGAGCGGAGCCAAGCTCCGGTGAGGCGTTCCCTGGAATATGGGGGATCATTTACATATAATGAGCGACCTGATCCGAATACAAACATTTTTCAGATGCCTATTTCTTTACAAATACTTGACAAATGTGCCTCAAAGTTGGCATGCAAAAACGTTCATATAAAAACATTGCATTGAAGTTGTAAAATGTCCCGTTGTCGGGTTTGAAGAGCAGGGTGTGCCGCCGACGTACGCTCCCCTTTAGCCCTTCAAACACCACTGTGGCACTAGCAATGCAATTCAGTAATTATTTGTAAGATATACAATGGCATGATCGAGAGGAAACTATTGGTCGGCCAATTCTCTACGAAAAGCGACTATTTGTTAACCTCGAAACTACAGACTGAAAAAGGTACCCTTAAAGCTAGACGCATTTATGGCAATGGCACAATAAGAATGCAGCCATTACGGTCGGTATGCAATACACACTGTCCTGTTTGACCCGAACACAAGTTTTAAATGACTCTTTCACGTCGAAAAAAACGCCTAAGAGCCGCCCGCTAGCTAACTGAACGACGAAGAACATTATATTGTTGTTATTTACTTTCTTGGTTTGCTTAAGCTAATTGAATTGATTGCGATGAGTCAAACATCATTTGAGGGTGATAAAATGTTATCAGTTTGTTGTCACTGGCATGACGTTGGTATCAGCTCGCTCAAGCTGGCGGGTGGCTCGAGGCTATCAGTTGGAGGTGATTTGTTCCGCGTCGTAATCAGCTCAGAGAGATTGAATCGGGGCAACCAGAAGCAGAGCTGTTCAACATTTAAATACGTTGAATACTCTGTAATGCACTACCGCTGGCATCGTTTACCCACCATTGACTGGAGTCCCACCCGAACACCATTGACTGAGTAAGGCGATTATTCCCCTCTGGACTCTGGTTCTTTTCCAGACCAAGGACCAACCAGCTGCATATCGAAATAGAAAAGTCAGATATATAAATATTTAAGCAGTATGTGCTTAAGTATGTTAGCAAATTTAAGTCAAAGTCATATGTCAGATTAGGCTCAGGCCAAAGGTCAAAAGCGAAATATGCGAACGCTCGGGTTATATTTTGGTCCATGGTCTTCTAGCAAGCTTAAAAACACCCAGGGTAGTTTCGAAGGACTCGCAGACATGCTATGTCAGCAAAACGACCTGTCGGCAAAGGTAAATGTCAATGTGAGTTTATTTTAGTCAGCGTGGCGAACAAATCTAAATCAGATATGTGTCAACATGTTTATGCTTTTCACTCATGCTATATGCAAACGTTATTTTGATTAGCAAAACTAGTTAAGGACCACTCGGCAAAATTTATGTCAAGATTAGGTACCCTGAAGTAAATAAACAAAGCCTCATGATTTCAACAAAAGACATAAGCATGCCTTTAAACCAGTTTTGTCTAACCAAAGATTATGCTGGAAATTTGTTCGCCTGTGTGTTGTTCTTAAAACATAAAAATAAGAATGTCGTTATCAGAGAGTAAAATAAAACTATATAATTATGAAATACATGTTTTTGAGTCAATAACTATATCAGAAACTGATAAGTTATTTTAGTAGCTCGCGCAACTGGTGTGGGATCGCTGCGAAGGAGAAATGTCATGTTAAATGTCTGTAGATGAATTGTCTGCAGGGCGAAAAAAATGTTGCTGCATGTTCTTTTCCGATTAGTACTCCCCCTAGTCAATAGCGTGTCTAGGGCGCACCACCGAAACATGACATGATCCGGTTTGAGCACATCCAGGCACGGCAGGTGCACCGCACATACGCGCTGAAGTCCTGGCCTACTACGGTGAACGTGACATTAGCAATAAGCATGCCATGCCGGTTAGTCAGCAGCTCGGCCCTGGCACCGGGCCCGGCGGCACCGAAAAGGGGTAGGCGATGGGTGGTCATCCAGGCAGGGTGCCATGGCTAACGACTAACAAGAAGGATGAGCTACAAATCACATAATAAACTCTTCAGCACTGATATATTGCGGCCGTGGAGTTACACTCATTTTGAATACAAGTCCTAATATGGTGTGTATATCCAAGACGGGACTTGCGTAAAACACAGCTTCCTGTGTGAATTTCGATTCAATATATGTCGCTTCACTGACTGCATACAATTCAGCGTAGTATATCATGCCCACTGAAGCGTCAGTAGTTGGCCATGTGGGCTACCTGTCCACTGTGCAGCTGCATTGTCGCTGGCTAATTATCCAGACAGCTGGCCGATCGCTGACCGTCACCAGCTGTCTCAGAGCAGGTCTGGCGGCCGGCCAGCCCACCAGCGCCCGGCCCCCGGCGACGCTGCTGCGCCGGATTCAAATCAGAGGCGGCACTATCGCCGACCGCCAGCCGACCGGCCAGTCACAGCTATCAGCGACGCCCAGCCACGCCCAGCCGACCCCGCCGGCCCACCCAGCAGCCCCCGCTGGGCCTTGACGGGACTGCTGCTACACTGTGCCGCACCACCGCCTGGTGTCATACTGTACTGCCCACCGCCTGGTGTCATACTGTGCCGCACCACCGCCTGGTGTCACACTGTGCTGCACCACCGCCTGGTGTCACACTGTGCCGCACCACACGTCCTGATGTCATACTGTGATATCCTTTCGTCAACCCCAGCGAGTGGGTGATCAATACGAAAAGGCTGCACGCTCAAAATCCTTCGCCCTGCATGGCTCGTGTCATTCACCCAGTTTACTCACGTCACCACCGCCTGAGGCTTCTACAAACGAAAAATATACACTAGAGTGAGGGCTTGGCCTATTCCACCGATAGCTGAAATGTCATCTGTACCGCCCACCGCCCTGGTGTCAACTGGTGCCGCACCACCGCTGGTGTCATACTGTCGACCACCATGCCTGGTCTGTGTCACACACCTCTAGTCCTGAGCAAACTCACGGCCACCTGAATGTCTATTAAACGTTAAAGTCTAAGCGACAACACCCAGTTAATTCCGCCTGGTGCATACTGGTGTGTCCGCACAACCGCTCATGATTGCGCCTGGATTCAGTAACACCAAGGTGCACAAAAGATTGGTTTGGGTTGCGCTCAGGTGATGCCGCACTCCTAGCCAAAGGCTCACATCTGGTCACCCTGAGATTAGCCCCTGGTGTCATACTGTGCCGCACCACCGCCTGGTGTCATACTGTGCCAGCACCAACACGCGTGACCTGTGCTCCAATAGCTGTCTCTTGCGCAACCACCGGTGTCACTACTCTCGTGCTCGCACGTACCAGCTCTGTCGACCGGTCGTCACACTGTGCGGCGCTGAGCCCAGTCCGAGCCTTGGGGCCTGGTGCTCATACCCTGCGTGACCGCACGCGAGCTCCGGGCAGGCGCGGCAGGTCCTATACCTCCGTGTGCTCGCGCAACGCTGAACCTCGGTACGTCCTGGTGTCATTACTGTGCCGCACCACCGCCTGGTTCATACTGTGCCGCATCACCCGGTAGCAATACTCGAGCTGGTCGGCGACGTCAGCGCCCTGGTGTGCACACGGCAACGCTGGTGCCGCACAAGCATCTGGCCTGCATGCTGACATGAACTTGTGCCGCAGCCTCACCCTCATCGAAGCGCTCGTCTGTAGTGTTGTGCACAGCTGTGAGGCCGCAATGCTGATCCACGCGTGGTAGAGCCGTGCCTGGTGTAAAGTACTCACGTGCCCGCACTAGCGCTGGCTGTCACATCTGTGCCGCCCACCGCGTCGCACTGGGGCTCGCCTGATACCTGTGCGCATGCACCGTACTTGCCTTGGCTGTCAGCGCAGCGTGCGCTGGCCGACCAGACCGACCGATGGTTTCTTACAGGCGGGACACAGCGTAATGCTTTCAGCTCATCACCCTCGTCTCCTGCGGGACGGGAAACCGGACCTTGCGGGACCCGGTCTTCTTCGCTCCACTCACTGCCCTCCAGCTCTCTGCGGGACGCGCGGGAGAACACCGACTACAGAGGTAGACCTGTCGACCCGGCACACCGCCTGGTGACCTCAAGACGCTGGTGTCCGTGCGTGGCGTGCACCCATCCGAGCTCCACCTGTCAGAGCTCGCGCTGCCGTCTCCTGACCAGGCACGCTGGGTGTCCACTGACTCGGGGCAGCAACACCCACGCACCGCGCTTGGTGTATATACTCGTGCCGCACGAAACGGGAACCACAGCCCTGGCTGTCACAACTGGTGCCGCCCCAAACGCCGTGACTGGTTGTAATACTGTGTCCGCCTCAGCTCATCAGGCTGCCCTCAGGCTGCTCACTACACTGCCCTGGTGCGCGCCACCACCCGTCCTAGGTCGTCATCTACTGCGCTGATGCGCGCAACCCACCGCCTAGGTGTCATACTGTGCCTGCACGCCGAGCGCGGAGGCGCAACATGCGCCTCGTCACATCTTAGCGTGAGCGCCACCAGGGACACCCACAGCGCTCTCTGCCGTGGTTCTAAGCTCCATAACTGTGCCCGACATCCACCACCTGCCTGGCTGTAAACACGTGCCCACCAACGCCTGGTTCAACGTGCGCCCACCGCCTGGTGCTCCGATCCTCTCCCTGCCGTGGTGGAACGCCACCACGCGCGGGTATGGGACTGATCACACAGCCCTCGTGCAGCAACCGCGACACGGCTGGGATCAGCTCAATGTACTGCTCTGTGCTCGAGCACACAGCCCTCCGAGTCCTGCGCAGTATATGAGCGCCGTGCTCGCACCACCGCCTGGTGTCACTGTGTCCCGCTACCACCCCTGCGCGGTAGCTGTCATCGAGGGGCACCATAGGTAACACGCACCAAAAACACCGACTTACCAGCGGGAACATGTGTATACTGATCGAGTGCGCGCACCAGCGCAGTGCAGGAGCGAGCTGGTGCCGCAGCCACTGCCTGGTGTCCACAGCTGTGCCGGCGACCAGGGCCGCTGGTGTCATACTGTTGCCGCACGCACCGGCCTGGTGTCACAGGCTGTGTCCGGCACGACACGGCCTGGTGTCCATACTGGCGGCGCACCGGACCAGCCTGGGGGTCAGACACTGATGGCCTCTGCTGCTAGCACATCCCCAACCCACCGCCTCACGCTGCGTGCGGCGGTGCGCGCTTGGGATCAAATCGCGCGTGATGGCACGCAAGCGAACCCGAGCGACTTACAGCGGGAGAGCGAGCCTGCTGGGGTCATACTGTGGGACAGCCCGCGCACTCACGCTGGTGTCATATGTCTGCTTCATGGTGCCGCACCCAACCTCGCCCATGTTATACCGAGCCTGCCGCCATCCGCTCTCTGCTGCCTGGTAAACGCTCGGGGGAGCACAACAACCGACCATTACAGCGGGACACCGGCCTGGACTGTCATCAAGCTCTGCCGGGCTACCACCCTCGCTCCCGAGTGCGTCATCACGTGCGCCGCACCACCAGCTTGGTCTGTAACTGCATCACCTGTGTCCGGGTGCATACACCCCTCTCATTGTCATCACTAGTTACGCAACACGGAGAGAAACCTGGTGTCAAACAGCTGATGGCCGCACCCACCGAGGGGCCTGGTAGTTATACTGTCGCAACCAACCGACTTAACAGGCCTGTGTGAGTAGACACTGTGCCGCACACCACCACACCGTTGCGCCTTGCTCATATACTTAGGTGAGCTTCCGATCCACCGCACCATCGCCCTGGTGTTTCCCACTTATGCGGGACCTATGCGCTTCACCCAGCGCGGAGACTGGTAGAGTAATCAACTCCGACCCGCTATCTCAAACCGCCCTGGATGGTCACAGCATCGTGCCGCACCACCGCTGGTGTCATACTGTCCGCACCACGCCTTGGCTGCTCAAACCATGTTGCCCACCGCCTGGTGACAGACGTGTTGTGCCCGTGTCACCACGCACTCCACCGACCTGGCATCGTCAGGCACTGTGCCGCATCCCCACTCCGTGCGTGCTGGGGATATCCTGGTGGCCGGGCGAGCGGCAGAACCGAGGCGCGGATCTGGCTGTCTAACAGCTGGGCTGGGGACACCAACCTAGGCGCCTGCCGTGTGTTCAAATAACTGAGCTCCTCCCACGCATGCGCACCGGCCCCGGGTCATACTGTGCGCTATCCGAACCTCTGCGGGAGCGCCGGGTGGGGAGTATCACTACTAGTCCAGACCTTCCACAGCGGCAAACCAAACCCGCCGGCGTCATACGTGCCGCACCACACTGGTGATCTTACTGTAACACCAGCGCACCACACCTGGTTGTCCATGAGCTCTTCAGTGCCTCGGCACTCCCACATCACCGCCCGGCTCTCGGTCTGATATCTGCGTGCCGCACTCACTGGCGAGGCGCTGGCGTGGTCGAGCAACATGAGTGCCACCCGCGAACCACTTACACCAAGCCCGGTGGTGTCGACACAACTGTGCCCACCAACAGCCCACCGTGTGTCGTTCAGTACTTCATGAATGCCCGCGTTACCAACAGGCCTGGTGATCCACTATGCCTGTTCGCCGCGAGCCTACCCGCCTTGGCTGTACTGCGGGAAATACTGCTGGCGCAGCAACAACACCGAGCCCTTGGTTAGCAGCGGGACAACAGCGGTCTGCTTCAAACAAGCTTCCTCGAGGCTACGCCTGCGCACCCACTCCCGCGCTCCTCCCTGGTGTCGGACAGACGCGAGGAAGCTAGACCTGACTGGCACCACCGGAGCGCCTTTGATCAGTACGACCCGAAGACTATGTGCGCGCCACCACCGGCCTGGGTGTCACACCTGTGCCGGCACCAACCGCCTCGTGTCGATAACCCTGGTGCCGGCACCACACAGCGTGCCTGCCTGGTGCTATAAGCTGTGCCGCACCACCGCCGGTGTCACATCACACTCGGAGTCGCCGGCACCCTCACCCGTCTCGCCCTGTTTCCAGTACGTGGATACCCGCCGGAGAGGAAACCCCACACCGACTTAACACTGCCGGCGCGAGCTGCTATCACCTAGTCCGCACTACTACAGCGGCCCTGGCTGTCACACTGTTGCCGCACTCCGCCTGCGGTGTCACAACTGGTGCTGCACCACCGCCTGGGTCACACTGTGCCCGGCACCACCTCTGCGTTTTCAGCTCATCACTGGCCTCGCGTGTCTCCACCACGTTCGTCGCCTGGCACGCAGCGACCCGGAGAAGAACACCGACTACAGCGGGACAGCCTGGGTAGTCCATAACTGTGCCGCACACTGCATGGTGTCATACGTACAACCGCAGGCAGCCACGCCTGGTGTCACGATCCTGTCCCTGCCAGCCACTCCATCACCGCCCGTCCCGCGCGCTTGCTTGTCATAACCTGCGCTGATGCGCAGCGAGAACACAAGGCCCTGTGAGAGAGACTGTGGACACGAGCTACCCAGCGCGGAAGCCTGGTGTAACAGCCGATAAACTCTGCTGCCTCGCACCGAACCGCCTGGTCGTTCATACACTGTAACTCACACCACCAACTCACCGCCCAATGCTGTTCGTCTTCATACTGCCTCGGGCGCAGCGGAAACCGCACGCTGCGTGGGCGACAAACTATGCCACGCAGCGCGAAAACCTCGTGAGCGCACGTCGGTGGTGCCACAGACACTGATCGACCCGTCTGCGCCTACCACAACCCTAGGTGTCGATCACTCCCTGGTGCATTCGAGCCATGCCCCACCTCACGTCTCCTGCGGGACGGCGGGAGACACGCGACTAACAGCGGGAGCGCAACACCGCGTGTCATACCTGGTTTGTCCTGGCACCTACGTCTGAGTGTAGCTCACACTCGAGGTGACCAGCAACCGCGCGCCCATCCCGCGCGCCTCTGCGGGGTGTACAACACGCGGGAGAGAGCGTAGCCCCGCGCACACCCTATAACCCGCCCTGGGTGGATCCATAAAAAGTCAGCAACGCGGAGCTGGGCGTCCCTGCTTCAGCTCCATGCGAAGCCTGTGTCTCGAGGGTACGGGTCGGGGAATTCTCGTGCTCTCTCTATGCGGTGTCGACCGCGTGCAATGAGGGGTCGCCGTGTGTAGCACGCCGCACATAGCTTTTCACTCACACGACTCAATACTACGCGAGATCGCACAGCTTCAGTCCAGGCAACTGCACAATAACAACCACGCCCCTTGACCCTTTCGCGCCCGTTAACTCACCTTAGGCCCTGCTTCAGCCTCCACACACTATACCCTGCAACTCGGCGATCGGGCTCACGCAACCGCCTCCTGCGCCCCGTGCGAGTGGCAGAGGAACGGGAAGAGACGAGACGTAGCTGTGAGCGCGAGCACAAAAGAGAGTAGAGATGACAAACCCTTTTCCTTCAGCAGTCGGGCATCGAGCTTACAGCGTCTCCTCTGGCTTTCCTAGGTTGCTCTGTTGTCTGTTCGTCTGCAATTCTAGTCTCTCTGTGCTTCTGTCTCTGTGTCTCTCGTTGTCGGGGCTGAGTTGTCGTTGTCTTGTTTCCGCTGTGCGTGTTTTGTCTGTTGTCTGTTGTCTGTTGTCTGTTGTCTGTTGTCTGTGTAGAGATCGTAAGCTCCCTGTTGTCTGATCTTCTGTACTGTTCATGTTGCGTACTGTTGTCGTCGTGTGGTACCCTAGTTGTCTGTTGTACTGTATTGTTGCTGAGTCCTGGCTGTCTTGCCTGTTGTCTGTGTCTGTTGTCTGTGTCTGTTGTCTGTGTCTGTTGTCTGTGTCTGTTGTCTGTGTCTGTTGTCTTTGTCTGTTGTCTGTGTCTGTTGTCTGTGTCTGTTGTCTGTGTCTGTTGTCTGTGTCTGTTGTCTGTGTCTGTTGTCACGTCTGTCGCAGTTGTACTGACCGTGTATCTTGCTGCTACTGCGGTGATTCGTCTAGAGGTCTAGGTTATAAACATAATTGTCCTGTTGTCTGGTTGTCTGTTGTTTCTGTTAGTCTGGTTTGTCTGGGCTTCTGTGATCTCTCTGGTCGTCTGTGATCACCGTCTGTCTGGTTGACTACTGGTTATCAGCCGTGTGGTCGTGCTCTGTTTCGCTGCTCTTCTGCGTATCTGAGCATATTGTTGGTCCACTGTGTTGCTCTGTCGTGTCCGTGTGTCGTGTTATCACTGGGAGTGTTGTTTGAGTACATCTGACATTCCGTACGTCTCTGTATGCTCATGTTTGGCACGGTGTTGTCTAAGTAAAACACATGTATTCAGGTTGCAGTGTCTTTACTTACAGTCTCCATTCACTCAGGCTCTATTCCGGCTTCGTCGTCTGCTGTCTTGCCCTTGTCAGTCTCGGCAGTTTGTCAATTGTCTGTTTGTCTGTTGTCCGATGTCTCTGGGTGACGTGACTATGGTCCCGTGACTTGTTACTATGGTCGTGCTGTGTTACATGTCTGTTGTCTAATTATCTGTTAATCGATTGGGTCTGCTTTGCGCATTCTGTCTTTTCAGCTCACCTCATCAATGAAGCTGAAATGTACAGTCAGTCTGATGCCGCGGGCAAGTGTTGGTGACAGTAGTCATGCCCCTTGGTACTTTCTCAGTGGCGATTCTGGGAACTTGGTGACACGTTGGGTGCAGAACATGGAGAAATTGCGGCATACTGCCTGAACTATTATGACACGATAGGTCGAGGCTAGGATCGCAAGTAGTGTTGGGGGGACGAGGGCCGTGGCGTGCTTTTCTTATGCTGACCAGCATCACCTCGCGAGCCTGATCGGCCATCCGTTGCTGCCTTACCGGAGGACGAGTACCTGGCGAGGCGGAGGCAAGCATGCGCGTGTGGATGCACTAGTCAAGACAGCTGCCTCTCAGCTGCTTTCAGACTTCCGGTATCAACCGCGAGTTGCGCTTCACCAGTTAGTTCCTCGAGAGGCAGTGGAATGTGGACACGGTGGAGGATGGGACAGTGGAGTCATCGCTCTGAGTTACACCGGTCTAGAGTGCGATACACCACCCTTATCTCCTGAGGAGCAGAAATGCATTGGTCATCAGAGTGGACACTAAGTCAGCTGATTACGGCATCGGTAGTGGTGTGGATAACAGTAAAGTCAGCTGATTGGCAGTGTTTAACTTGAACCAGTCAGTCCAGCCTGATTTCGGGCAGCTGTTCACCTGCCACAGTCACGTCAGCCTCGATTAGAACAACTCGTTGTGAGTATGTTGTGCGACACAGTAGTTCAGCCTCCATGATTGGCGGAGCCGAAGATGAAGGTCAGATGGTAATCCCCACGATTGATGTACCTTAGCAGAGAGGTAGAAAAAGTAACAACCGTGCGAGCGGAAGGGGAGCTAGAAGGCCGTTGCGACCTTGAAGTCTGTCGGGGGTGACCATTCTCGTGTGACTAGCTCTCCAGGGATGGCGGACGCGGTGAGCTGTAGCTCTCGTCCAGGACAGTCGTTCTCACCGATCCAAAGAGCCTAACAAGAGAAACATACAGGCACAGCGAGCAGGTGGGCAAACCGATGTGGCTCCTAATGGAAAACGCGCTAAAGACATCGCACGGACACTGACCAACACTAAAACACAGACTAACAACAGGCCTCCAATCAACTGTCAGCTTCCTTTGCCATGTTGGAGTGACCTATCACATCATCTGCACTCAATTCTACTGCAAACGGCCGTGTAAGCACGTGCCTAGCGTCCAAACAAATTGCCTCGAATATATCTTTGCATGATTAAAGAAGAGCAATTATGTTTTTTCATGTCCCTTTGCCGGTTGGACTTTGCTATTATTCCAACAAACTTATGCTCTGGTCATTATTATCTAGTTCTGGTTTAGTAATAACACGGATTATTGTCCGTGGTAATAATGATCAATGTGTTGGGTAAACTACAGCTCATAAAATAGCATATAGAATGTATACAATTAGAAACATATAAAATATATACAACTACAAGCATATGACTTAGATAAAGCCTTTTCAGTATAAGTTATAATAGTTATATAAAGTAAAAATAAGTTATATATAAGTCAATATTCCTGGCCCTTGTTCATGTAGATAAGAATGAAGGAGTGAAGGTTTCTCTTCAAATGGGGGCCTTCATCCCCCAACGGGGGCTTCAGCACCACAACTTTGATGAGAAAGTAGGTCAAATCCGGGAGAAATATGCGTATTGTGGATTTCGATGGTACTTTAAGCGATTTTTTACAGCTCTGCCACCAAAACAACTTTCTGGAGAAGTTGTGCCCCTGATACCACGTGATTCTGTTCAGACATTGCCAATCAAAACAAAGTCCAATAAGCGCAGAAATGTTTGACAACGTGCAAAAATATAAAGCCATTTTCCAACTTATCACTTAGATATGTTTTAGTTAAATCAAAATGTTTGTCAACCAATTGCGAATATTTTCCCACCTTAACCAGAATGCCGCTTTACCGTTTCAACATACATTTAGTTTGATAGATAATACAAAACCACAATACCATATATTTAAACATGATTTATAGAGTAAGCATAATTATGATGACCTATCAAATGTAAAATATTTAATTTCCCACAAAGAAAACACAATCCTTTCATGATCGACCTGCCTCTTGTCTTGAATCTAAATTTTAATTTGCAAAAGACTATGTACGTGTGTGGCCTGTGCAATTGTGCATGTGCGTGAGTTGTGCGTTTGCGCTTGCGTGTGTGCGTATCCGCATCCCGGGATCTAGAATACAGCCGAGCCAAGCTATTAATTGCGAAGTAACAAAAAAATCCGGCCAGCATTGGGGCTCGAACCATTACCCTCCGTTCCACTTGTTTACAGGACAGCTCTTTACCCAACTGAGCTAACCCGTTGGTTTCCAGGAGGTTCCGTAGAAAGGCTGTCTCTCCACTATTGCGGCTCGGGTCAACATGGCGTGCTGACTTTTGCTCAGGTCGCAGTGTCACGCCAGGCGGGCGCAGTTAGCCGCCATCTTGAAAACAGTAGGTCAGCTGATTGATTCGACTGTGTCAAGTTAGCAGCATCATATATCACACTGACAGGATGATATCAAGGGGTGCTCGATTTGTTTCATACTTGATGAACTTAACATTCCTGGCCCATAACACGGGGACTAGAGGGTGGGTAGGAAGGACTTTTTTGACCCACACATGTTTTTTTTTAATTAATAACTTAAAAAACGGAGCAGGGAATTGGAATTTACACGACATTTAGACAACTCAATAGCCATTTTCACGAATTATTTATTTTTACCCAGTAGTACCTGGAAGCATCCGGTAATATTTCGTGTGTTTTGGGTAAATGAGTCTAGGAGCACGGCTTTTCCCAGATATTCTTGGTATCAATTGAAACTTGATGAATTAATGTACAATTATTTGCTCTTACAGTGCGAAATTTCCCGTTGGTTTTCATTGTATAATCAAATTCAAAAACGAATATCACCGGGTACTACCGGGTAGTACTAGGTAGTACCCGGTAATATTTGTTGATGGAGTTGATTATACAAAGAAAACTAACGGAAAATTTGGCATTGCAAAAGCAGATACATGAATTAATAAAGTTTCAATTGATACCAAAGATATCTGGGAAAAGCCGTGTTCCTAAACTCGATAACCCAAAACGCACGAAATGTTACCGTGTACTACCAGGTAAAAATAAATCCTTCGTGAAAACGGCTAAAAGCGTATCGAGTGAATATAAGTCGGTCAAGTTTTTAGTTATATGTATTTGAAATCAAAGAGCGACCAGAATCGAGGTCAGCGAAGAAATATCTTCGGAACCAACAGTCAGATCGGGATGATTCAAACGCCATTGGGTAGTTAATGTCAATGTTCATCCTTGGACACAACTTGGTGACACAACTTGGTGACACGTTGCTGGTGACCTTTGAGTGTGAAGTCACAGAGGTCAATTTCCTAAAATTGTGACATTTGAGAAGATTTTTACTTTCTTGACCTCGTTTAATCTTGAATATACTGACCTAAGAGCACCCAAATTTCAGCAAATGTAGATCATCATACCAACCTATATTACGCTACCCTGCTACCATGCATCTGATCCGTACGGATATCTGGATCTTAGGGCAGGTATTCCCCAAACGGTGGGTCATGAACCATTTGAGCGGGTAACGGAGGCTCTCTGCCATGGAGGTACGAAAGTATGTGCACAGTCTGAACCTAATACAATGTAACGTTATGGACTGACCCACTCTTTCAAAAGTTTCTCAACATGTCACGCCCGCAATGTTGGTGCTAAATATTAAGTTAATTGCTGCGAACACGAATGAGTGACACTTTGTTCTCACTAGCAGTCGCTTAATTTCCATAAAAAATACGTTTTAATATTTGGGCTGATACGTCATATGAAGGATTTTTGGGGAAATTAGAGGAAAATCGTTCTCACGGCTGCCTTATGTATGTAGACTAGTGTATCGCTTAATTGTACAGCAGAATGCTAAAACAAGTCGACTCTTCACAACAATTCGGTAATAAATGAGAATGGACGACATCGATTAAGAACCTAATGCAATACACTTATAGTATGGTTCTTGTTTGGAGGATGTCAACAACCAAACCAAAATTTCTTTGTGATTCGACTCGGTGGTTGTTTTTAACTTATAAACTACATAATGTTTCAATGCCAAGCACGGAAAATGGCTATCTCAACTCAAATATAATGTTAAGGTGGGACAGTCCCTTTAATACAGCTTTGATGCAGCCCTCGGCTAACAGCATAATTTCTCGGTGCGTTTTGTCGGCAACGAAGCACATAATTGAGAAATTGATTGAGGAAAGGGACTAAATACATGTGCGCTCTCAGTCTTTGTTATAATGCGAGTTGAAGCACTTCAAAGTTAAATAGAAGTGTGTTTACAGGTGCAACTAACACATTGGAAAACAAAGTTATTTTTATAAATCGGTATACATTTTAAAGGTTGGGGTAATGACCTCTTCTGAGTGTTAAAAAGGGGTAATTGTGTCGGGAGGGCTGGGAGCCACAGTCTTAGGGGGAGCACCTTAAGTGCCCACCCCCTCCAGTGCGCGTTATCCACTAGAGCTTACAAAACTTTTTGTCTCTCTCTCTCTCTCTCTCTCTCTCTCTCATCTCTCTCTCTTTCTCTCTCTCCTCGCCGCCTGTGTCTCTCCCATGTCGCGGTTGCAGCGCGTCGCAGTCGCGTCGGTCGGACAGACGCGGCCTCATCCGTCTCAGCAGGCCGTAGTGACCGTGTCACGTCTGGTCGATAGCCTGTGGTCGTCATTAGGCGTAATTAAGACGCGCCGC
This sequence comes from Semibalanus balanoides, assembly GCA_014673585.1. NCBI lineage: Eukaryota > Metazoa > Arthropoda > Thecostraca > Balanomorpha > Balanidae > Semibalanus > Semibalanus balanoides. The sequence goes on from VOPJ01005942.1 coordinate 186,730, forward strand.
TCCTGCCGCCGACGACCATGCACCCCAGCGGCGGGGCAGAGTGCGACTTTCGCTTCGCCCGGCCACACGATAGACGCCGGTAGACTGGCTGAGAGGCATAACGTCAATCAACGACACGGTATACGGACAGGTGCTGCTCAGGAGAAGTGCCCCCTGGTCGTGTACTTCATATGTCTTCATATTAATTGATTTTTTACTGAAAGATGAACTAATTAAATTGAAAAAGTGCATCACAAATGAATAAATACATAAGTTAATGCATTACATGTAGAAGTGCATTACAATTAATGGAATACAAAATGAGGCATGCCGCATGCAGTGATGCAAATGCAACGAAATGTATTAAAATTAAATGTTTCCGATACGTAATGTTGGTTTTCAATTTGTATTTCGGGGTAAGCCCTATTTCATCGTATGAAAGCTACACTGATACACAGCAGAAGCAGCTGCTGTAGAGCGTTCAGCGTCAGTTTTCTGGCAGACTGTCGGACTGGGCTGGGCACACTGTCGGAGACACTGTCGGACACTGCTGGCGATTGACGGCAGTGCCGCCGCCGGGCGTAAATTGTCAGACAGATAGAGCTTGGCGTTCGGTTGCCGCGCCCATCTCGATTTTCAAACGCAATACATCAGGCTAAGAGACGGGGCAGCTGGAGGCTGTCGCCAGCGGCTGCACCGCCGCTCGGCGGCTCCACCATCGGTCGCTGCCAAACGGGCCGAACGCCGAGAAAAACGGCCGCTCCGCCGTCCAGTCCGAGAAACCACCGCCAGAATGGCGATATGGAGATGGTGAGCAATGGGAATGGCGATATGGAGATGGCGAGGAGTGACTGGCTATATACTGCATGTCGGGAAGCCAACATTAGTCAGCTGACTGAGTGAAGGAGTCGAAGGCGTAGTAGGTGAAACAGATGAGCTAAATGGCTGTCACACGTGGAGGTTTCTTTTGATTGTGCAATATTTTTAGGGAATAGCATCATCTTACATTTCCATCTGTATGTATATTATATCATCGTTTTCAAGACAAACGCGCAACTTCTGATAGCAGTCAAAATTTAGTACGCTTATTCTGTACCATGCATGCTGCTTCGTCACATTTCTGCACACTACACACCGCACAACTGCTGCATCATACTGCTTCACACTACATACCGTACATACAACTGCTTCGTCACAGATGAAATAGAATGTGCTCCAACCCATGACCCGCTTACTGGGGATGGGTGCTAAGAGTAGCACACCCTGTTTTTATAATTAACTCAAAAACGTCACCACTGAAGAACAAGTGCATTGCATTATGCTTTAGATACAAGCATAAAAGGTGCCTGTGGTTTCGTTTGTGTAGTTTATATACCACCTGAGATGTAAAGGCTGAAACACAGCTCCCTCGCGCGCAAATCGCGTCTCGCAACTACCATTGAAATACACGCAGCACTTTCTGCTCGTGTCTCGCTCGCCTCGCACCGCGTTGCGGTCTCGCTGCGGACTGCGGCAAGATCTCGCTCCTGAACATCGCGGCCGGGTCTATATCTCGTGCGCGTAGAAGGAGTTGACTCTTAATTCAACTTCTTCGGCACGATTGCGAGCGATATGCGATTTCGAGCGAGACGGCCAGGCAAAGACGCGATTGCTTGCGAACGCGTATTGGACCGCGAAGTGCGTGTTTCAGCCCTTAAGACCCTCCATTTTGACCCATTTCGACCTTTTTGAGACATCACATGTTGATGAATCGAGATCCTTTGGCGTGCTTTGAGATGGGACGGATCCAATTTTTAATGGCGTTTGATTAGTTTATATACAACCGATAGGTCCTGAGATGGCAGGGGTGCTACTTTTAGAGCCCCCTCCCCCAGTTGGTCGCGCATAGTAAAATGTTCCAGTTGGTGCCAAGCTTAGAGAGATACCTTGAGTTTTAAGCTCTGTATAAGTCCTTTCTTTAAGCGTGATTGATTTGATGGCGTTTCTCCCGGTCTGGTAGCCTTCGTGACGTGCTTGAAAGCATTACTCGAAGTGCAAGTTGCATTAAGCAACTAAGTCAATATGCAAATTTGGGGAGGAACTAAACGCATGCCTGCTGTGGATGACGTTTATAAGGCAAGACAAGAATTAGGACTAGTTTTTATTTATGTATGCATAGTTTCTTCCTAAGCTATATCTGCACTACAAAATGGCTAACTCAGATAAAAAGGTATTTTGTAACGTGCATTTTCTTTCTCACCTTACAAATTCTCTTCACCCAGTCCCTGAAGGTAACAGCTGTCTACTACGCCATGCTGTGAGCAGTGTGTTTCATGGGCTGGGTGCACCCATGGGTGCCCACTCAATTCTTCCAATTGTCTGGGCTTGGGTATGCATTTTTTCGACTTTTGCATGGCAATGCGACATGAATGATCACACGGTTACTGTGCGTGGGGCATTGAGTATGACAATTTTTAGTCATGTCAATTGCGTTATTTTTACTTGACCAGGACAATGTCTTAACCAGGTTAATTGTTAATAAATAATAAAGGACACTTAAACAATAAATTTGGAGCAATTATATGAGAACAATAATCATGGTTAACTTACCCAGCAGTGGTGAAAGATTGAAAATCCCAATCAATGTTCCGATCCCAAAGGTTCTGATCCGTATGACAAGTTGACCGAAAAGTGTTCGATGAGTCAAAAGCCACAGCAATACACAGGTGCGTGGTAGTATTTATCGTTGATAGCATGCAAGTAAATCTGTTATAATAATGGTTGCACATTTTGTGAAAATCATTATCTGCTTAGAATGGGCCGTACCGGGCATGGGCCTCAATATTATGAATTTGAATGGGTCTGGTCTGGGCTTGGTGTTCATGGGCTTCGGCTGGGCTGGGCTTGGGGTTTAGGCACCCATGAAACACTCTGGCTGTGAGTGAGGTGGGGTTGTCATAAACTGCCCCCTGGCTGTCAGTGGGGTGGGGTTGTCAACAACTACCTTCTGGATGCGGATGGAGATTGCTTGTCAGCAGACTGCAACTGCCCTTTGGGTCAGTAGACGTGGGTATTCCAGAGAGGTTAAAAATACCAATAGAATTATAGGAAGAGGAAAAAGGAATAGGAACATCACGATATTGCGCTTATTGTTTGCCTTCATTCAATGTTAATGATCCATGTATCGCGCTTATCCAAGTGGTAAACCACAACAGATAATGTCTGTGCGCCGCATATGATCACTCAAATTCCGTTGAGTTAAAAGGTACGTATTACGACGATTCCTAGGCTGATATTAAAGCCTGTTGTAACTTTTCCTGAAGTCATAAATTAGAGTGCGCTAATCGATCAGGTTAAATATTGCTAATGAACGATAAACAAAATTAAATTAAAATAAATTAAATATAAAATGTCACGTGTCAAAAATGTATCGAAAGCAGGCGCACCGACCAGCGAAATTTAGCAGAGCATCTGCAGAGCAAAAATAATAAAATTGCATTAAATGTGCTTCATTTGCATTCAGAAATCGTGATGTAAAACATACCTTTTAAACATTAGATGAAATTACCGGACAATTCTGCATCTATGATAGTTGCATAGTCTCAGGAAAGCACTCTTTTACATTAAGCAAGGTCAGCTGCGGATCTAGAACGGGAGTTTGGGTTGGGTCGGGACTTGGGGGGGGGGGGGTGAATTCCAAAAGGTCTCACACTTTTCTGAAACTTGTCGGATTTTTGCGTGCTTATGCATTGTAGTTGATCTAAATTTTAAAGCAAACTTTCCTTTGTAAAAGTTGCTTATATTTTCTTCTATATCATGAAATGTGTCATTTTTGCCGATTTTGGATGGTTCGGGGGGGGGGGGGCAATTGCCCATTTTGCCCAACCGTAGATCCGCCACTGATCAAGGTTAACCAGACGGATAAACTCCATCACATTGCATAGTTACCATTTCAATTTGCTGACTCTTGGACATCCAATCTGAGCCGCTGAGTGTGTCGTGGATGTTCAGAGCAGCATTATGACGATTTGTGGGCCCGTCAAATGTCGTCCAATATCGGACAGTATGATGAAGAGTCCACCATTTGTCACTCGCAAAGGGTCAGCTCAGCTCGGGTCCACCTCGTTCGGCTAGACGACCGTACACTTAGCTCTACTGCAAACACCATAGTCGGTTTGACAACTCATTTCAGCGCCATCTTGGTATCGGCGACACTGGAAAAATCTCACCAAGAATGACCGAGTCATTGAAGTGGTTATTCTTATTTGTAGCAGTAGCCAGCAAAGTCATGCGATACATTATAAAGTCTTCACCAGAGATATGTCCATTTTTTATCATGAACTTACAATTAGGAGGCCACGGTCTTGACCTGTCCTCATTTCAACGAAATCGATTTTTTTAGATAGCATAGTTGTCTAATGATTGCAATAGTCTCTGATGATGTATTCACTTGACGTGGATGTCAAAGTTTTCTGTACAAGATCCTGCCTGTAGCATAACCATAACCTTTTCGGAGATGGTGTTACTGATCTTGACAAGTGATATTACCTGACATGACTTGCAGCGAACTAGTGTAAACAAGTGCATAATAAATCAACAAATAACTATTTCAGTTTTCTTGGCGCTGCTTCCAACTGTGCAATTCCAGGACATATCACCAAGGCAAGAACGGATGAAAATGAGAACCACACCCCTCCGATTTTGCTCTCAAGTGGTGTATAGGGTTATTTTGATCGCTGATATTTTTGTATGGTCGTCAGGTTAAGTGGTCACAAGGTTCACAAGGTTCACAAGGACAGCGAAAATTCCGGTAAAGGACAAACATCCAATTACGTTTGTCATTATGTCTCCAAGATAAAAGACAGATACAAGCACAAATATATATTATTAAAGAGAGAAAGGAACAACAAATATGACATAATGATGTACCCCTAAATTCAAAGTTTGACAATTTGATCCTATTGACCTTGAATTGAGGTCTAGTTCAAACCATGTTTGACCGTTTCGATTTGGTTAACATTTGCATGAAAGTTGGTTCATAATTGTTATCATACATGACAAATTTCACGTGGTAAGTGCACATCTTTGGGGGTCAACAGGGGGCATATGTCATGACGTCATTTGCCCAGCAAGTTTACGATTTACGGTTTTCTCCATTATGTAAGCAATATGACGCATTTGAAAGCACCTACCCTATAAAATACACTAATGATATCAGTTTTGCATGACAAAACAACAAATAGATAACACAAAATACAACAATACAAATAATAAATAATATACATAATTCGTAACGTCCTCTAATAGACATCTCATGAGACGGCATTTAGCACCACCTGTCGCACTGTGCGTGTGTATCTACCGTTTGATTGATGATCATGATCAATATCAATGTGTAATGCTCGGTCTAAGTAGGCACAAAGGCACTAGTTCTAACATAAATTTGCAATAGAGCCTCAATTACAACGGAAAGAAAACTTGTACCTGCGTCTCCGTGCCGAATCATCGATGTACACGTCCTGAAGAGCATGTGGATTTTTGCTGATGAAAAGAGTTAAGTCATTACATACCATGTGCCTGTATGTTTGGTCAGTTTCTTTGATATTTCCTTTAAATTCTTCTGAGAGTGCCTTTGATACGTTTAACGAGCTTTGTGGCGTTATAAGCGGTTACAACACGACATCACCTAAATGAAATGTGTCGCGCGTAAAGACGGCATGGAATTGGCAGTTACCAAAATCCACACAGCCATTTCCACGGGAACGTGATGGTGTTTAAGGATAATATTGACCTTTTCACAAACAAATGAAAGTAATTACATGAAATTGACAGACAACACAAGAACAAAATGTATTGTTAACTCATCACATTTGGATTAAAACATTCCTACCGAAAGATATTTGAAGTTAAAGTTGATAAGCATTCCACAGTTTTAACGACTTGTACTATGTAGGTACCTGGTAATTAATTTCGGTTCTTACGAAAATACGGCATTGTTTTTAAAAGAAATGGTAAATCATATATCACTAGCCACTATGTTTATCATGATTATGTTCCCTACCATCATTGACAATCAACAAGCATTGAATACAAAGGTGTCCAAATTAGAAGTTACCTTATGCACCCAACGACTGCTTAGATAGTTAGTGGCCGTGACCCCCAATCTTAAAAACAATCGTTTTGGCTCCTACTCTTTTAACGTTAGAAGCTTTCCTTATAATTGTGTTTGGCTGCATATCATATAATATTTTTTATAATACATGTTTTTATGCTTGTCAATACAAATATTGTGTTTCTCATAGACTAAATAAGCTATGCAAAAGTGTCGATGAAATCGAAAGTTAATTTATTCACCAAACGGCGACTTATTTAGTGTCCGCGATTCGTTTCAGGTACACGGTCCAGCGTTGAACAGACGGCAACAAATTGAAATAAATGCGCCAGATATAATGCGTTGTCATTACTGAAGAGAACACGCCGAACATTAACACAGAAAGAGGTGCATGTAATATATTTTTAATTGTTCCAAACTTCCAACTTTGAATAAGGGAATAGTGTTTTTTCATTCTTAAATTTAGATAAGACCATTTTTTCATCATGACGGCAGCCTTATAAAAATGATGCTAACAAATCAAAATGTCACTACATCCCTTTAACCCTATTAGTGGCAGGCTCCCGGCTACCCCTATTAGTGGCAGGGGAGGGGGGGGGGGCATATTCGGCCCCCCCGGAGATCTCGAGATCTACCCGTCCGATTTTCAAAAATCAAACGCGTGGTCGATTCACCGTACATTGATCTACATTTCTAAAAAAAACGAAATTTAATAAATCTCAAATAGGCGGCAACCAGGGGGCTAAAAGTGCAAAAAATAGAGGTTTGATCCAACACAGCTGCCCATGTCCTTCATCAACGATTTTTAATCAATAACAGTTGATCGATAGACATCGAGTAGAACAATGATGCATGTGATGACGATTTACAAGATTCTCAAAATCTAGGCGCTCTGCAGGTGTGTGGGGGGCAAAGTAAGCGTAAATTCAAAACGTTTTTGGATATTTTTTCTGAACTACATGTGCAATACGTTGTTAATTTGTACATCATACAAAATAGTTATTAAACATATTTTGTGTACCATAGGCTGGTGGCCAGGTTAGCGAAAAGGGAGGTCAAATAATACAAATTATGGTCCGGCGTATGCTATTTCCCTAAGCCACGGACTATATCATCAGTTGACTGGTTCATGATAGTTCCACTGTTGAAATGCTGGCAATTCATAGGCCGTATCCAGTGGATCACATTTGGGAAGGTGACAAGACCTTTGATAGGAATAAAGTCCCGCTATATAATACCACCCTTCTCTTGCAGATCGCATTTGGGACCAATGGGCAACTTGTTTTAAGGCACTTCGCATATAGAGGGCACCAGTTCTTGCCGTTTCACCATAAACATTACTAATTCACCATAAACTATTAGCCGACACTTCCCTCACAATCGTCATCTGAGCTAATACCTCTCTCTCTCTCTGCAGAATAACAGGTACTTGTGGCGATGGGTTTAAATTGAAATCGCGAATGATAGTTATGCAGGACGGCACGAGCAAGATATTTTGATCGGCCTATCTATTTCCGTCAACGCATCAAAAGACTACACTGCGAGACGTTTTAAGAATCAGCGAAGGACGTATGTTTTTTTACCATTAAATCGAAATTATGTTGCAATTACTCAAAACAGTTTGCAGGAATGAGTTATCTACTGAGTAGTGTTCAAATAGTTATTGTCTCACTGTTAATTGCCGGCGCAGAAAGTCCGATCTTGTTTTGTCGAATGATGATGTGAATCGCCGTTCAAACAGTTATGGCTGAATGGTCAACTTGCGAGTGCAAAAATGTTGATACTAAACTAGTCAAGTGTGTGTTTGCTTGCAATTTTCAATCAGCATAAGGTTGCCGCCTTTTTTACACTTACCTGTCGGCTCGCCAATTCTCTTCAAATGTTTTCAAAAAGAACCTCTGCTGCTGTTTTCATCGTGACGAACTGCAGTATTATTACGGCCTTGTAGGCCCATGATCAAAAGTTCCGACATCCTGCACATAATATGCACTCCCTCTCTCTTTTCTGGTTCACCTGTGACACGCTCTCTTGCCAATGAAATAGTTTTTATTTCCTCTCCTGGGACTCATAATTCCAGTCATCTCTCAAACCAAATCTTCTCATCTTGCGCCGTAATCGCTGGTATATCGTTATCACTATTCACGTTTACCCCCTTTTTCTGTGCCTGGACACGCCCTTGAAATACAAGACGTAATACATTATGCCAAAATTAGAAGGAGAAACTATCTTCAGCATCTTCATAGCTATAAACGCAATTTATGTTACTTTATTGACTTCAGCTAGACGTTTCATACTTTTTGGAAATTCCCCCTTTTTAAGTACCTGAAACCGCCTCTGCCGTAACAAAATACAATATATCATGAACATCAACTAATTTGAACTTATTTAAAAAACGTAAACCTATTGCATGTTCCATCATACTTGAGGCATAGGAAAATCCGGGAAGATCTCATTTCCGTATATCGCCAATTGTCGCCGAAAATGAATCTCCCAAAACTGGGCCTCTGAACGCCTCTTTTCAATTCAGGAAACTCCAAAATTTGACTCCACGATGTGAAATCCCATTTTAGGAAAAGTCGAAAGTTTCATAAGCCTACTGGCAGCCGTTTCGGAGATATCTAAGAAAAACATGAGGGGTGGGCAATATTTGCCCCCCTGCCACTAATAGGGTTAAGGTGACACAAACAAGCCTACCCGATCCGATCACATTCGTTGTCGGATCGGGTAAGTTTTGATTTATTTATTCTTCGCTGCGAACGGGACATTACGTTGCACGTCCTGGTCCGACCAAACAGAGGACAATGTGATATGGCCCTGATCCGGAAAGCGCGACTAACTGAGTAACTCAGACCAACGCAATATACATCTTGCTACTGATCAGAATGATAAATTAAGCGGTAGATGCACAGCTGTGATAAGTAGTGCGATATCCCGTCCCACCGGAAGTCTACCAGAGGACGATACGAATTATTTGTATGATTTATTTTTTGCATTGTTTTATTTATCGTTATTTATTTGTTGCTGTTTTTATGAATAATTAATGGCATGTATGTATTCTATAGTGCAAATGCTTTTATAATGATGGAAAACCGTAATGATGGAAAACCGAAAACCGTATTGCTTACATTTGGGGAAAACCGTAATTAGTAAACTTGCTGGGAAAATGACGTCATGATATATGCCCCATGTTGACCCGCAAGGAACTGCCCTTACCATGTGAAATTTCGAATGCATATTTCCAATTAAATGAACCAACTTCTGTGTAAATTTGAACAAAATCGAAACGGACGAACATGGTTTAAACTCGACCTCACTTCAACGTCATCAGGTCGAATTGTCAAATGTTGACTTGAGGGGGTAACTCATGATGTCATCATATTCGTGGTTTCTTCCCGTCTCTAATGATAAATAGTTTTGTTCTGATATGCATTTTTATCTGGGAGACATTATGACAAACGTAGTTGGATGTTATACCATGACCTGAATTTTCGTTGACCAGTATCTTGTGACCCTGTAACCAGACGACCATAGAAGAAAAAACAATATCAGCGCCCAAAATGCCCACATTCATCACTTTAAAGTGAAATCGGAGGTGTGTGGTTCTCATGCCTTGGCGATCTGTCTTGGAATTGCCGAACTGTTTCTGAGTGTGATTGCAGAAAACTTGGTTTTGGTAGCGTGACCGGTGGGTCCTGCCGGAGGGGCAGGAAGATCAAAAGCTGAGCCTTTAACCAGGATGATAAATTAGAGTGTAACCTTTTTATGTTTTATTTTATTTTACAATATTTGTTTATTGATATTAATGAAATGTGTTGACATTCTTAATGGCCTTTAACTGCTTTAGCTTTAAGCTCGCAGTAATTGGTCACCACCTTTCTCCCCCTGGCCCGAGCTGGACGCAGCTGGACGAGAGTTAGACAGCAGCCGGTTAATAGATGGACCAGTGCTGGACGAGAGCTGAACCGGCGTTTTACCACAGGTTGGACGGGGCCTGGACCGGAGTTAAGCCGGAGTTTAGTCACATTTGGACCGGAGTTGAACCATACGCCTTATGGGCCCCTATCTCTTTGTAACAGCCGCTGCAGTGGGATCGATGCTTTGGCTGGGCGGCACGGGGCCGGCGTCAGGTCAGACTGGTGCCGTGTAGCGTGTGGTTCGGCCGTCAGGTCAGACTGGT
>VOPJ01005943.1:0-60274 GCA_014673585.1 Semibalanus balanoides
AAACTAACTACTAGCAATCAATGGTTGGTTTTGTATTTCGTCTTTTTCATTATTTCATTATTTTTTATTTAACCATAACATCAGCACAGGCTATCATCTTTATATCTTCTTAGTTCTTATACACAACCCACTCCATAACCTGTCCAAAATTCTGTCCTACGAATCTAACTCACCCTTATATCTCCACTCTCCTGCAATGCACCCTCACCGACAATGCACCCTCACAATGCACAATGCACCCTCACCGGCAATGCACCCTCACCGGCAATGCACCCTTCCCACTACAGCCTACCAGCGCTGCCTCGTTCTTGACCCCCGTCCTCCCTCTGACCCCCGTCTCTCTGCTTTCCAGGTGCGGTACGACAACCGCGTGCAGTACCTCTCGGCGGTGTGCATGGGCTGCCTGGAGGGGTGGACGGTGCGCCTGCGATGTCGCTGCTGCCGCCAGCCCTGGGACGGCTCCCACCTGATCCTCGGCACCATGTACACGTTCGACATCTTCGCCGCCACGCCCTGCTGCGCGGAGAGGCTCAAGGTGAGGCGCTGACGTGTGACGGGGTGTGACGGGGTGTGTGACGGGTGGTGTCAGGGATGATGACGAGTTGCATGTAGCTTGAAGTTAGGCCTTGTTCTGGCTGATAAAGAGAGGCATCGCGGTACACAAGCCTGTGCTACTTCGTGACAGTAGTGACCTCTCCTGTTTGCTGTTCTGTACATTGATAAAATGACAAAGTGGCTATACCAAAGGTGACACGGTTAGTTATTACCGAGTTCAAGAAAAATACAATTGAAATACATCCAAGGATCCAGACAGCACACTATGCCATTTATGCACACAAGCGTAATGCCGGCTTGACCATTGTTTTAGGGGGATATGGTAGTGATATCGCAGTGAACTTCAAAGAGTGGAAAGTACATCCCATAAAGGTCACATGAATGTTAACCCGCGCCCAGCCCGGTGGGCCTCCGAGACAACTTCGCCCGTGGTGGGGGTTAAAATAACCCCCCCCCCCGTCTAACTAAAAAACTAAAGGGGCTAGAAAGAAGCGGAAAAAAGTTCGAAAGCTCTGGACATGGACATTCAAAGTTACTTTGGTTATTTTTGACTAGTCAATATTGAGGTACCCTAGGTCATCAAAGGTCAAATTTTCCAGTTTTAGGACTTCGCTTCGAACAACCCCTAATATCTCGGGATACTATGATCATATGATACTACGATAGTTTGGAACACATGAAGAAAAAAAATCGAAAGCTCTTGAAAAAATGCAATCTACAAGGCGTCAAATTTGATTTCAGGTCAATAGTTTAGGCTCCAGAGGTCACCAAAGGTCAAAAGTATCATTTTGATGATTTTCGCAAATAACTTTTTATCTATATATAAGAGCAGTGATTTTAGCACCATCGGTTTGCCTGGTCGAGGCGCTTTGACGTATTTTAATTGTGTCCTGGTTAGGTAAACTTCAGAATTTGACCTCAGGTCAAGGTCATTTGGTGACCCAGGTAGGTCATGTTGCATATGGGGCGACGCGGCCAAACGAGACTAACAGTGGTGCCATCCCCTCGTCTCTATATTTATTATATCAAGAGTTATTGCAAAACATTGCCGATGACCTCAGATGACCTTACATATCACTGAGCAACAATTGCACCTGGGTCATCAAGAATGAGCTAAAATAACATGATTTTGACAAAATTGGCCTTATCCTATTCACGTTATCTAAATAGGAAGCATTTTCAAATTTTCCGTTCACTTATAATGGGGAGGTCAGGAAATTGACCTGGGCCCTGTTGTTCATCTCTTATAACTCTGGCTTTTTGTCCTTTCTGGGTCTTGATCATGTCAAGTTAGGATAACCTGTCCTGACCTAAGGTCACCGTTACCAAAAAATCCGAGATAACCAATTGTAGGTACTTATGACCTTAATAAATTTTCAAGGTTTCAAAGAAAATTTCAAATTAAGAAAGTTTCAAATCTCTCGGTCTCGGACAAAGACCGTGGCTTTTGCACGATCACAAACATTTCGGAATGCAAGGTCACTCGATGTGACCTGGTGACCTGACCTGATATGACCTGAGGTCAAAACCTTTGGCAAAGTGTTGGTAATTGATGCCCAAACAGCTGTCCAAATTTGGCGGCGCTGCGCGACGCCGTTTTTTTACTTTCCGGAAAAACCTTAGGGGGATCAAAATGATCCCCCGACCAGGGCGAGGGTTTTAATCTGGACTGGTTGAACAAGTGGAAATCCCGATTGGCAAGCTACACATTCGATAATTCATTTTCCCCTGAAATGCATCCAGCATCAGCTACTGACGCAATTTTGCTCGGAAAATCGCTCCTGAAAACAGGAAATGACTGTGCAGAATTATTCCCATTTGGGTGTCATTTTTCACCTGGATCCGGTCGTTTCGGAACACTGGTGCGTAGTGCCGTTGCTCCAGCGTTGTGAAACCGGCTCGTGTGGGGCCGCGGATGACTCGCCTGGCAGTACCACGTGTTGCCGGGGGGTACAGGTGTACCATTAGTGTTACGCTACGTACCATTAGTGGTACACTAACCAGCCACCCTCCCCTGGCTGCTGATTCAGGCCAGGGGTCACTCACTCTACCCGAGGCTATCCCCATCTGCTCTCCCTCTCTCCCGGTCTGAGCTTTCGTCTCCTACCCTCTCTCCTCCCCGGCCTGAGGCTATCTCTCTCTCCCACACTGCACTGGTGCCCGACACGATGCTATCCATTTGTCGTCTGCACCTGGCACAAGATCGGACATGGTACAAAAACGCCCCCAGGCGTTTTTACCATTGAATGCGGAGCGGATTGTGGCTGCGTATCTAAGTACCCAAAAGTGATTTTTGTACCAGAACACCGTGAAAATAGGCCGGGATCCTGGAGATCCTGCAGGATCCAAGAACCCAAAACATCCCGTGCTATTTTCAGTTTTCTGATACTTGATCAACGGGAAAAATTGTATGTGAAGAAGTAAGTAAGGAAGTGGTGTAGGTTCCTATTCAGTTTGCCCCAACTTGCCTTCAGCCCCCCCCCCCCCAACTTGGACGAGGAAGTGAGTCAAATCCGATGAAAGAAAATCTGTATTTTTGTGATTTTTGAGTTACAGAGGTCACTGCAAATTAATGGTAGGTACCAGTACGTTCCAAAATGTTTTCGTCTTGTGGGTGGAAATGACACCTAAAAGGATTTTCACTTTCCCAGTGTCAGAGAGTGGACCAGAGATGGGGAGCAGTGTTGATATTAATACACTTCCATGGACGTCATCCCACCCGAATAAACCGTTGGACACTGTGCCCACCTCTACTTTTGCAGTGACCTGATTTTTCCCAGCTCAGCCCCCCCCCCCCTCCCCAACTTTTCTGGAGAAGCTACGCCCCGGAAGTAAGGAGTTAAGTTGCAATGCGCAAAGTGCTAAAGCGCATTGCCCGTTGCCACATCCGCATGCAAATGGTGAAATAAACGGCCGTAGAGGAGGGGGGGGGGGCAATGGGTGTGTTGCGCGACAGGCAGTATCCCTATTGTTTTTCTCTGCTGCCCGGCACAAGACTATCCTCAACTCTCACTTCTGCCACCGACTCTATCCTCTATTTCCACTCTCTATTGCCACCGACTATCTTCAATTTTCTTCTTTGTTTCACCGAGTCCTGCTAGCTCAAACCTGAAGCTCGACACTGCTCGGTCTACCGAGCCGCCGCCGCCGCCGCCGGCTTTGTCACGGTCACGGCCGGCGGCTGGGGGCGGGGCGGCTGACGGCGCGTCTGACCCGGCTGGGGTTCGCTGGCCGCGGCCGGCACCGGCCGTGACTTGACGGCTCACCGACCTCCCGGCCCTCCCGGCCCTCGCGGCCCTCCCGGCTCGCTGGCTCGCAGACAAGCATGCTGTCGTGGCCGCGTTCCGGCGCGTTACAATCGCATTAGCGGTGGATTGGATGGGCCGGGCGGCGGCATGGCCCGCCGGCCGCTCCGGCGCCGCTGTCGGTGGCCGTCTTTGTGTGACGGCTCGGCCTTCGGGCGGCAGCTGGAAGGTGGCGAGGTTGGCCTGTCAGCCGCGCTGCGGTGGCCGCCTGTCGCTCCTGAATCCTCGGTCACCGACTCAGGCCCAGCTCAGGCCCAGCTCAGGCCCAGCTCAGGCCCAGCTCAGGCCCTGTTCAGGCCCAGCTCATGCCCAGCTCAGCCGCGGACCGTCGGTGTCAGTCAGTGTCAGTCAGTGTCAGTCAGTGTCAGTCAGTGTCATTGTCGTCACAGCCAGTGTCACCGTCGCTGTGTGCTGCTGTGGAAAGTCTCTCAGTGCGGGCTGAAGTCGCCCTGCGTTCCATCTGTACACGGGTGGCAGGCGGCTCTATGCCACTGTCAGCCCTGCCGACTGTGTACGTGACCCCCCAGCCGGGGCCGGGTCGCTGGCCCCTGGCTGGGTCGGCGCTGTCTGTCAGTGTCGTCACAGCGGCCCGCCCGGCCGCCGGCAACTGAAGGCTGACCTGCCCACTATCGACCGCAGCTGAGCCGCCGTGGTGTTGCGTCAGGCCGGGCATGGCGCAGGCGCCGGGCCGACGACCCGTTAGTGGGTCAACGTCGCTTTTTAGCGCGGCTGGCGAGCGGAGAGCGAGCGCGCCCGACCGCCGGCCCCGCCGCAGCCCAAGGCCACAACAAAGGGGCACACGGCGGGGTGGCGGAGAGGCGGCTAAGGGGAGGGGGAGGGAGGGCAGGCAGGCGGGCGAAACGGAGCTGGAACCACAGGCGTAATTTTTTGAAAATCATTGGGGTTGCACTTAGTTGTTAAGAGCCCATGTATACCACTTGTTAAGAGCCCATGTATACCACAACTCGTCATAGGCGTAGTGTTAAATTCCAAAATTATTGGGGTTGCAGCTACAACCCCCTTTGCATTAAAGTTACACCCATGGCTGGGACGTCTCACACAGCATCGAGATAAACCGTCTGGTGTGCTGCTCCTCACGGACTTATATTGTGCCAGTGTGCTGAAGATGTAGTGTTCGTTTCTATGAAAAGGAATTATTTTAAATTTGTAAGAATTACTTACAGCTGGAGACTCTGGTGCTAGGCGTGCTAGGCCAAAGCCAACAAAGAAATAGAAGTATCGTTAATCTCGGATTATGATTGTTATGATTGGATTATCAGTGACATTTATGTATGTTATCGCAGACCAAACATCTAGGCTACTGGGCTTGTTTGGTTTCGAAGTAAAGTTTCTATACCGATGTCATACTCTCGTATTAATCATCAGTTCGACTTCGTACATCGCACAACAAACAAATATATAGAGCACCCTAATATTTTTCGCATGGAATACCATATTTGATTCATTTCAGCCACAGTGCATGGAGGAAAATAACCTGCAAAATTAACGACGCAGATGTCACTTATTTATTTATTTTTTCGCCGTCAGCACGCTGCATATGTATGACGCAAGTGTGTCACATTTCCTGCCGAACATTCCCGTAATAGGAATCTGAACACCTGCTCCCCCTGTCCCTTCGCGTCCTACCAAGTATCGACCCCTCCCCTCCCCTGTCTCGGGTGTTAGTCCGCACCTGTAGTGTGACATCGATTCAGCCACTGCGCAGGATGGTATTTCTGTTTTTCTGTTCACGATTCAGGGTCGACGTCCTCAGGCTGAGAGAGTCTGCCCTCGTGTTGTGTGATCGTGTTGTGAAGTGGACAGATACAGAACATTCGAGATTCGCTATCGGCGCCTTTCGCAATAAGCGCTCGCGTCTGCGGCGTCGTGTGCTTAGTCCCATTCAGTGTGTAAACATTTGGCAACTGGCGAAAGAATGGAAAACACTTGTGCTCGCTGCGTAGTGAGCTCTGCAACGTGCATTTTCTTTCTGCCAGCGTCGCTTATCTTGCATTGGACCTTCCGTGGGATGTGTTCTTTGTTATAGTGAATGCTCCGTTGTAAGAGCCATGATAAAGTTACTGCTGTCCATTGTTGGGTTAAGTGACTGCTTGTGTGCCTTGTGTTTCTGAGTAGTAGTGACGTTGCTGTTTCACTGCTTTTCAGTGTTGAGTGTAGCGATATGGATGTTGCCCTGTATGTCAATTGTCAGTGCGGTGATGTAGACGGTACTCAATGCTTCTGTGCAACTCTTCGTAGCGCTGCTGTGTCTGTGTTTCAGAGAAGCGAGTGTGTGTGTTTCTGTTTAACTCTGTGTAACATTGCTCTACTTCTTCGCGTTTCAGTGTAACGAGTGCGAGTGCCCGGTGATCGCGCCCGACCAACGGCTCAACTTCTACTCGGACTACAGCCATATGGTCAGCTGCCCGTTCTGCACCGCCCTGGAGAACCACTTCGTCAAGGCGCTCTCCTTCTACCAGCGCGTGGCACCGCTGGCGTAATGTCGGCCTCCCGGCTAGGCGGCAATGCGTGAGAGGTAGAGTCCCGACTGGAGGTCGGCATGCGGGCGCGGCGCCGGCCGGCGGCTGGCTGGCCAAGCAGGTGCCGCCGCCGGCCGGCCCGCCCCCGCTCTAGCGAGCAGCGTTTTTCTATGTTTTGATACCTAGCGTAGTAGTGTTGCGCGATGGTCCGGCGCTCGGCGCGGACCGGGCGGGTCCCGCCGGCCGCCGGCGCGCCTGGCTCCTCTCCGGCGCAGAGGGAGAGACGCCGCGCGTCCAGCTGACACCCCCGCACTCCCTCTCCTCCGGCGGCGAGACGCGCCTCTCCGCGCCTGGCTCCAGCCGGCCGCTCGCTCGGGACTCGCTCTAGCTGATTTTGGTTTAGCCTGCGTTTGCCTAGTCTCTGTGTTATGTTTTCGTCGGTCGTTTGCGTTGGTCGAGCCGGGATGGTCAGGGGCGGGAGGCGATCGTGCTGCGGGCCAGTATTTTTGTACATAGGGCGTTTGTGCGTGCGTGTGGCTTGTTGTCTCGGGAGTGGGCGGAAGGGGCGCATTTTCTACGGACGGGGGTGGTAATTGTGGGAGCGCGATGGCCGCCGCCGCTGGCCGCGCGTCACCCGCCGGCGGCGGTCACGTGATCGCGGACCGGGAGCGGCTGTCTGACGGCTTGTGTACGTCCCGGCGCGGAACGAAGAGCTGACCTGGTCTGAGGCGGACGGTCTGCTGCCGTGTGACGCCGGGTCTCGACAGGAGGCCACCCCCACCCCCACCCCGACCTCCGCCGTCTGACCGAGACGAGGCTCGTGCTCCCGACATCCCACCTGCATCGGCAGATGGCCCAAACTCGGAATCGGCCGGCCTTCCTCCACTTACCCTGCAGCCTCTCCTGAACCGCGTCTGCCTGGCGGCCGGGCACCAAGGGAGGCATCCAGTACAAATTACTGTGTAAGAGCGCGGCGGGCAGCTGCTGTTGCCCGCCGCCGGGCTGTGACAGCGGCGCAGAGCCCGCCTGTCTGTCTGTGGGTGGGTGGGTGTGTTTGTCTGCGCCTCCCGGCTGTGATGCCGCGCCGTCGAGTCCAGAGCCGGCGGCCGGCCTGCCTCCCGGTGTCGTCCCGCGCGGCGCCGCGCCATCCCCGGACCCACCGGCCGCGGCGGCCCGGCGCGTGAGCCCAGGCAGACGCGGTTTGTCCTGCCCCAGCCCCCGGCCCCGCCCCCGCCCCCGCCCCCGCCCCCGCCTCCGCCCCCGACCCGACCACCATCTGACGTCATCCGACACTAGCCAACACCACCTGACCACCCCCATCCGCCCACACCACCTGACCATCTCCCGACCACTGCCCGACACCACCCGACCAACACCCGATCACCCCACCCAGCTGACCATCACCCCCCCCCCCTACCCCGCTCGGTTGACCCACTCCGCCGAACTCGACGTATCAGTGTAGTCTCGGACGTGGACTACGCCCCGACCGATCCATTGGTGTGTGTGTGTGTGTGAGTGTGAGTGAGTGTGTGTACGTGTGAGTGTGAGTCCGTGTGTACTGTGGTCTGTGTATCTGTGCTGTGTAGTTGTGTACTGCTGTGGCTGAATCGTATGCTGCTGCTTAGTATGTCGTATGCTGCTTGGTATGTATTGCGCCTGCTGTACTGTGCCCGTGTAGTGAGAGATGTGTCCATGCTTGTGTAACGTGTATCGCTCGCTGTGACCGCATTTGTGTATTCCGCGCCGTGTACCGTCGCGTTTGTGTACTTTGTGCCGTGCCTGTGTCTGTGTACTGAATTGATGTCGTGTTGTACCATTGCGTTCCGTCGTGTGTGTGTGTACTGTGTAGTGTACTGTACCTGGTCGGTGTAAGGGAGCTGATGGAGCTCGTGCTGTGCGAGTCGCTGTGTCCTGGCTGACGTACCTGGCAGGAGCGGAGGTGATGGAGGTGATGGAGATGATTAAAGAGGCGGTGGTGGCGGCGGCCGGGCGGCGCCTGCTCCGGAGGCGGCGCCCCCGACCGTCCTGTCGGCTCGCCGGGCCGGGGGGCCGTGTCAGGCCATTGCAGCCCGGCCCGGCGACCCGCCTCCACCCCGCCCGGAGAGGCTGCGGCTGTGACTAGCTAAGGACTGTATTCTGTGTAGTGTTTGACACAGTGTCTGACTAATGACCGATCTGCAGAGGACGGGCGCGGCGGCCTGGCGTCTCGTCTTTCTACCCTTGCTGTTTGTATGCGTTTGCGGATGTGAGTGTAGCAGTGGGTACGGCGCTTGAGCGCCTCCCAACTTTCCACGCCGCCGCCGCCGTCCTCTAAAGACGGTAAAATGTATACGATATAACAGCAAAAAATAATAATCCAACTTAGCTATTAGTGATCGAATGGATAGTGGTGCATGCGTCGGTATTTTTGTAACAAATGACACGATAACAGGGATTGCTGAAAACCACTGCCGCAGCACAAATCGTCTCGGCAGTTAATAATAAAAAAATAAACCCATAACATTATGCCATGGAAAAAATCCAGTACGTCTTCTCATCAAGAAAGAAGCCATGTATGTATGAGTTACTCTAGTTCACAGACAGGCAACAGATTTTAGTCGGAAAGTATCATCTCCGGCCGCCGTCTCCGCAGAGCGGAGCGGCGGCCTCGTCTTCGTTTGGTCGTATCTCCAGGTCTTTGGTGCGTTGTCGTGGAGTGGCAGTGGAGCGACTGGGGCGCCTGACAGTGCTGCATCCCGCGAACGTCGCGCGACTTCGTGGCCACTTCTGTGTCGACCCGACGGCGCTCGTCACTGGCTCGTCGTCGTCGTCGTCTTCACCGACGAGTCTGGGCCCGTCCCTGGCTCGTCGGGCGCTGCGGTCGCCGACGAGCCTGGTTCTCCCCGCGGCTGTGCCACTCTGTCGCGCGACGTCGCTTGGACCGCGTATCGGTGTGTCGTCTCTGAGCTGCGTGTGTCTGAGATCACCTTCTGAGGGCGAGCTGTCTGCGGTGGGCGTCCACCTTCCTGTCGCGTCGCTGCTCGAAATTGCCGTACCGTCAGCTTCCGAATATCTGTGAGCATGGTTCTGACCTGTCACCCGGCCCCGGCGGTTCCTCCTCCAACCTCGGCCCTTCGGGAGGCCGGCTGCAAGATCTCCACGGGCTGCCGGGCGCCGCAGTACAACACCCCGTCATACCAAGTCATTTCCGCGTCCGAGTCTGAGATGGCGAGCTGCCTGAGCGCAGCTCGCGCCCTGTACATAGCTGGGAGCGCGCCGGCCGGCGGCTGGAAGTGTGTTGGTGGCGGGTGCGTGAGCGCGCGGAGGCGCGGTTTCTGGGGAGCAGGTCCCGCTGTCTGGGACGGAGAGGGAGTACAACATCCTGAAGCAGTACAAGTGACGATGTGCGGAGTCCGCCGGCCGGCGCTGTGTCCGCGACGATCCGGAGGGAGAGGGGCGCTGATCGCCTCCACGACGCTCTCCGGAGGGAGAGGGGCGCTGATCGCCTCCACGACGCTCTCCGGATACAAATAGTGGTAGTCTAGTCGACTGCAACCTGGGAGATGTGCGAGTCCGGGGTTGCAGTGTCCATACCGTGTCCTGCGCGCTGCGGCGTCCATCAGGCGCCCCGTGCCATCCATCCAACACCGCTTCTCCACCCAGTCATCCGTCGCGACCATTGCCGCATCAGGCCCTGGATAGAGTTCAACACCGTGCAGCCAGGCGTTTCAATCAGAAAGGAGGGATGCAGATAACTTTTCGGCCAACGTCGTTCAACCAACTTCCAATTATGGTTTCTTTCTGGAACTCAAGATATCTAATTGTTAATATATTTTCTGGGTAGTATTCCTTTATACAGTCGAGTAAAAAGCTTTTCTGATTCAGACTTTTAGACGGTAATCGGCTTTCGTTTTTGAATTCAAGCTATCTTGATGGAAAGTGTGGACAGTGCTAACCGGGTGGTTTGCCCCGTCTACGCTGGGGAGTTTGGAGCCGATGGGAGGTGTGCGGGGGATATAAACCGGTTGCTGATTTCATCCGATCTTTGAACTTCAGGGCCAGTGTAAGTTAATTGCGTTCATAGATTTCCGAAGCATAGTTTCTGTGATTTGGTGTCCACCGTCGGGCTCTGAGAGCCAGGAAAGCAGCGGGATCGGCCGCCTCGCGTCCATTTCTGGCTGCAGAGCGCAGGCTGCTCGTGAGTTTCCATGGCAACGCCGCCAAGGTTATCGATTTCTCCGCCCATGGCCATGGCTGAGCTGCAGCGTGAGCTGGTGGGCTCGTCCTTCCCCCCGCTCGAACCTCGTCGGCGGATCCCTGGATCTGTCGCCGCCGGCCGGGGGAGGGGTCAGCAGTCGTGAGGTCACGGTAATCCCCTGTTTCCAGCTCCGCCCCGTCCCGTTCTATTCCCGGGCGCGGTGCACCCACCGCCCTGCCCGCCGGGCTCGGCCGGGACCGCCCCGGGGCGCTGCTCCCGTTCGAACCCGGCGGGAGCATCGTCCCAGAGACCGATTGTTACCAAATGGCCGCGCTCGGGCGGCGTTCGGCCGCCTTCCAGTATCCCCACTCCACAGTCCCATCCCCTGTCTCGCTTGTAGTGAACCGCGCGGTCCGTTACCGTACTGTGACCGTGTTGTGGTGGCCGTAGAGGTATAACCATGCCGTCGCCGGGACCAGCCGTCCTCGGCTGCCCCTGTGACGTGCTCGGCTGCAGCTGCGACGTGCTCGGCTGCAGCTGTGACGTGCTCGGCTGCACCTGTGAGGAGCGTGTGTGACTGTGAGCGCGCCGCGTGTAAGCGAGGAAAGCAGGCCGGGCGGCGCGCGCTGACCGCGGTCCGAGACGCGGCCGCGCTCGGCACTCGCCGCCCGGCGCACGGCTGATCACTGGCCATACATACGTGTAGCGCGAGGAGTGGCGAGCAGAGAGCGAGGGCGAGCCGGCGCGGCCGCCCCAAGTCTGGCTGTGAACGATAGGGTGTAGGCGCGGCCGCCGGCGGTTCAGGCCCCGGCGCGCCCGTGGTGGGAGGCGTATGGGGTGGGATGAGTGAGAGGCAGGAGAGGGTCTCGGCGGCGGTGGCGGCTGCGGTCGTTGCCGCCCCCACCGCCGCCGACGCTGGTTCAGTTTCCGTCTGTATTGGCCTGCGTTCAGATCTAGCGATCCGTCAGCCGTGCGTTTCCTGACCTCATCTGAGTGAGAGTGGGTGTGTCTGACGCGCGCGAGGATCGTCCGGCGGACCGCCGCCGGACGCAGGCTGTGATTAGAGTTATGGTGTCTCTTGGTTAAGGGTTGCGATGATGTCTCTTGGTTCGCTTGCGGTCGTGTCGGCTGGGTTCCAAGGCGTCTGTCGAATTCGAACAGCTATAATACTGTGGTAAGGCTGCTGCGGCCTGCTCGCTGTGCATATGTGATGCTGTTGGCTGGCGAGCGACGGTCCTCTGAGAAGGGTGCCGTCTCTCGCGCCTGCCGCCTTCATTCGTCGTGCGATGTAATCCAATGGTGCATTTCCACGCCTCGTCGGGATCCCGTGTTCACTCAGAGGTCAGTTGTCTCGTCCATGGTGGCTTGATCTTCAGTTTAGCGTCCGGTCCTTCCGCTCGTCGACTGCCCAGGAGAAGACCATGGCGAAACGTTCTGCACAAGCTTTGGATTCATGCCATGATAAACGACGCAAGTGTATTTTTTTGTCGAGAACTTTCAGGCTTGCTGTAAAGTTCTCGGTTTAATATTATCTCTTATGTTGTTTACCTTGGCATGAGTTTGAATTTTCCTGAAATCTTGCAGCAAGTGTTACGGCATTGTCTTCACCTCTTCGTCGTCGTCGCTGTCCTGGTCCGGCGCTCTCAGTTACCCTAGTTATATTCCAGTGCACTCCGCCCGCTGCGTGCTACGACAGGACGCAGAACTAGTACTCCGTACACCTCGCCCCGCCTCGCTTCATCCCGTCCCCTGCCACCCGCCCCTAAAATCACCGTCTTCCCCTTAGCGTGTAGTTGGGACACGCGCATTTCTCGCCCCCGTACCTGCGCGGCTGAGGTGGCGTGCTGTGTTCTCCGCGCGAGGGCCTGTGTTCTCCGCGCGAGGGCTGTGTTCTCCGCGCGAGGCCTGTGTTCTCCGCGCGAGGACTGTGTTCTCCGCGCGAGGGGCTGTGTTCTCCCGCGCGAGGGCTGTGTTCTCCGCGCGAGGGCCTGTGTTCTCCGCGCGAGGGCCTGTGTGTCGCGTGGCAGCGCTGCTGCGCTGTGGCGCGGTGAGCTGGCCGGGCCGCATCTGAGGGCTGTGATGGCGGCGGACTGCGGGCGGATCTGCCCCGTGACGAGAAAATACACACACAATCTGGTCACTAAACCTCAAAACCCCAAAATTTCGACGATATTAGAAAGAAACGTTTTTTTTTCTTCAAATTCTCCGTCTAGCAATTCCACAAACCTAATGCTCTTGGGAACGCTTTAGTTTTTCCCTGCACGATTTTATTTTCCTGTTAGGTAGTGGCGTTTAGTGTGTATTTTCTCGCCTCTGACTACCAGCGGGGCTCGGCCCGCAGTCCTCCGCCCCCGTGAGGGAGAGAGAGAGAGAGAGAGAGTGAGAGATAAGGCATCATTTGGCTGTGGCGTCGCCGTGGCCCGGCGTCGGTCGCTCGGCCAGTACAAACTGCTCGCTTGCGCGGCTGTCTGTCTGTCTGTGTGTGGTGTGCGTATGTGGCTGTGTCCGCCGCCGCCGGCTGGCTGGCTGGCTGGCCGGACTGGCGGCCGTCTCCGGTCGCTGCTCCCTGGCGGTACGGCCCCTGGCGGCGCGGTACGGTCGTGAGATTGGGTGTCTGGGTCCAATGGAGAGCGTCTCGGCGCTGTCTCGGCGCGAGGCGCGCTGCTGATCGGTGGTCGTCGCACAGTGCGGGGAGTCTGACAGTGGGGCTACAATAGATTCGCCGGTCCCCGGCGCCGGCCGGCTGCGACCAGCCCGCGCGCGGCGCCGGGAGCCCGCCGCTCGACAGCGGTGCCGGCGCGGTAGTTAGGCTGTGCCCAGGATTCTCACCGGTGAACGAAAACTTCGGATGCACAGTCGTACTCAGGTCTACAGAAATCGCCTCAGGAGTTAATTCAAATTCAAAATTCCGACTCAGGTGTTGGCGGCGGGACGGCGGCGCGTCCCGGTGTCTGCCGGGGCCGCCTGCCGTCCACCTCCTCACAAGTCCTCCTCAGGCCCCCCTCCCCGGCACCCACGGCCGACCCACCGGCCGCGCGGCGTGCCTGCTGTGTGTGCCCGTGTCGGTGCCGCGGTCCCGACGGCCGTGTCCGTGCCCGTGTGTGTCCGTGTCCGTGTCTCGGTGTTCCGTTTGTCTCGGTGTGCGGCTGCCCTCAGCCAACCCGTGTTTGTATATGTTGGCGTGTGTGTGCGCGCATGTCTGTGTGTGTGTGTCTGTGTGTGTGCTAGCATGCGAGGGTGCGTGCGTGTATGTATGTATGTGGTAAGTAAGTGGACCATGTGCGTGTGCTTGGTTGAATGAGTGCCTGTCTTTTTTGCGTTCACCGTGTGTTGACGGATGCCATTTGTGATGATATGATTGGTTAAGTTAGCTTCGTCTAGTGTCAGGACTATTCGCCCAAAACAAGACAACAACAAAAAAATGTGTACTTTGCAAACAGGCGGCACTAGCCATAGGATCGTCTGACAGGCTGTGTTACCATTGTCCGCTGTACCGGAGTGTTCCCGACAGATGAATGCCTGGTATGACCCATGTCCCATTACAGACCGAGCGTACCCCCTCCCCATCACCTCCGCCCCCGCCCTTCCCACCAAACCGTGCACCCCTCCCTCCTGTTGGAGACCTGGCGTCGTGTCGGACATGGAGCCGACGAGACCGCCCTCCATCGCTGCCGTCCGCCGCCGCTGCTGGAGCGATGCCAAGTGTTTTCGGCCGGCGGCTCACCTCTGTTCGACCTTGACTTTGGACGGCAGCGGCAGCGGCGGCCGGCGGCGACGACCGGCGGCGACGCAGCCTGACCGCCTCTGCCTTGGACCATGGCGCTCCGCGAACGCGGCGAGTGGAGCGGGGATCCGCTCCGGTTGCTTACCTCGAGTATTTTTTGTCGCAGCAGCTTTCGTAGAAACGCCTCAAAACAAAAAATGCGAAAACAGATGTCCGCCGTATTTTTGTCGCAATCCGGTGGGGTCGGTGTATTTTCTGTACTCGGTCGCCGCGAGCTTCAGGGCCAGGCGGTGTGTCGTGTCGGCGCCGTCTCCCTCTGTGTGTCTGTGTCTCACCAGCAGAAGCGGGACTGCCGGGCGGCTGACGGGGCTGTGGACCCCCGCCGCCCGGCCGCCCCGCCCTCGCTTCGGGTACTTTAAAGCGAGTACAAACGCGCCGGCGCGTGTGCGTGTACCTGAGTGTGGGCGCCGCCGCCGCGTCGCGCCGCGCCGGCCGCCGCTGGTCCGACGGCCGCGGCCGGCGCCGCGCCGGTCTCGGGTCACCGGAGGTCACCCAAGGTCAGCCGAGGTCGGCGACGGCCGGGCGCCGGCCGCTCCCACACACGCCAGACCGTGGGCGCCTGGTCGGCGCGCGCGTCTGGCGCCTCTATTGTGCCGGCGGTTCATGCGCGAACAGCGCTATTTTGGATAAGCAGGGCGGTGTGTGTGGGGGGGGGAGTGTTCTATGAGGCGTCGAGTGTCACTGTGCATAGCGTGTGTTGTGCCGACCCGCCCCCGCCCCCGCCCGCTCGGGCGGGAATCCCACGTTAGATTTGCTGCCAGGGTGCACCGGAGCCAGCGCCGCGTACCACGCGGCCGCCATTGCGTGGTGGTCTCGTGGCTAATCTTGGCAGTGAACTGGTCTGACGTTGTGTACCGCTGTGCGACCGCAGCGCGTGGCTTCGCTCCGATTCACCCTGGCGTCCGAGTTGGCTGGTCGTCCGCGGCCCCGCCCCTTTCCCTCGGGCTAACACTGGATGTCATAGGTGTAGAGTAGCTAGTTTTCGGCTAATGTCTTGTCGTGCTGGTAGCGCGCGCGGAGG
This sequence comes from Semibalanus balanoides, assembly GCA_014673585.1. Taxonomy (NCBI): domain Eukaryota; kingdom Metazoa; phylum Arthropoda; class Thecostraca; order Balanomorpha; family Balanidae; genus Semibalanus; species Semibalanus balanoides. The sequence continues at coordinate 15,323 of VOPJ01005943.1, forward strand.
CCGCCGCCGCTGGGTCCTCGAGGCGTTGTGTTCTCTCGTACATCGTCCAATGCGGCGCGCGCTCCCCCCGCGTCCCCGGTGTCTCCCGCCTCGCCGCGTCCGCTCTCTCGTGCGCCACTGAACGCCGCCGCCGGGACGCGCCGTCTGCCCCGGTTTGTTTGTGTTCTCACCCAGTGTCTTGCACAGCGCCGTCAGTCGCAGCGGGTTGGGTTAGGTTTTCTCCGTCTGCGACCGGTCGCCATCGCGTCAATCGCTCTCTGTTTCATAGCCGCGGGAACGTTGTGAGTTGATTTCTGGGACGCGTCGTGTTGGCGAGGTCGGCGCAGGACCGACCGGCTTCGGTGGTGGGGGTACCACGCGCGTTCGTCTCACTATCTAGCTTTGCTTATCGGTATTTGCAGTTTGCGGCGCCGCCTACTGGGTGTTGCATATATATTGGGCGACTGAATAAAGCGACGAAACGCCACTGGCAGTGTGTTTTCTGGTGAGAAAATACAGGCGGAGAGAGTTTTGTTTTGGTTTTGTTGAGTTTGGACAGTGAATTCCCAGTTTCAGTCCGTATTATCAGTGCCCCGCACTCCATCTCCACTAAGGCTAGTAAAACAGAAGGGCTGGTTCAGGACTTCAGTGCGTTTGGAATGTTTTGCCAACTCTGCCGAATCGTTTACTGGTGGTCAGATCGCTGGCAGGCACTGAGCTTAGGCAAACATGTAAATTTATTCCAGAGTCATGAGTCAGAGTACTTGCAGTACATTCCGAAGGGCCTTTGGTAGTGTACGTCGTTCAAGGCTGGGGACCTGTTCTGATGTGTTCTAAGATTCAGACATACCTTGTATGATGAATATGGTAAGTGGATGCCCTAGTTGCCTTCCACCGACTGGTCTCGCTGGAGGGGGGGGGGGGGGGGGGGGCCAGCAACCACGGCGGTGTGTGGAGTGCAGCCTTAACCGGCCGGGCCTCACGGGCCGCACCCACACTCAACAGTCTATATCTCAACAGTCCCTCTGTCACGGTCACTGGGAGTGCCTAGGGCAAGGTTTCTGGGCCTGCGCCATAGTGATGGATCGACGACGCCATAGTGATGGATCGACGACGCCACGAACGAGTGCGACACAATCACAATATAAACCCACATGTTCCTACTCAAGATATAATATGAATGAAGATAGTTTGTCACAACCAAAAAAAAAAACAGCCGCGAACATGCACACAATGGCGTCGCCACTGTCTATTGACAGCAGACATGTGCATGGATCTGAGATTAGGATCTATGATCCCAGAGGATCTCTTGACAAAACGCAATGTTAGATCTACGGATCCCACTGGATCCCACGACAAAATACAACAATGGATCTTGGATCCCATTGGATCTCTCGATTGGATTTGACATCGGATCTTGGATCCCCCATGATTCCACGATGAACAATGAAAATGGATCTCTGATCCTAACGGATCTCGGATTCGACTTGTAAATTAGGCCATAATTATAATATTTCTTTACAAAATATAACTAAAGGCATATGTATATGCTAATTTAATTTAAACAAACTGAAAAGTACTTCAAATTACTTAAAATATGGGTTACGAAAATACATATCTGTATAATGGCGAGTCTGGGATCCCAGTGGATCCCAGTGCAAATTGGTGCCTGCTGTCTCGGATCCTGGCGGATCCGTCAACCAATGTTGAAGACTGATCTATGATCCCAGTGGATCCATCGACACATTGTGAAGGTGGATCTATGATCCCAGTGGATCCGGGATCCAGAGATCAGATCTCGGGATCCGAGCACATGTCTGCTATTGACCATCTAAAATGACTAGGGACAAAGTCAAGTGCACACGTACTTTAACATGGGGCCATATTATAGATGGATTATAATTACTGGGAATTAAAATTACTGGGTGTCCCCAGTGGTGGCGACACCCATGCACACAACCTAGACATTGTCATACGCACCATAGCAAATTCCACCGCTGCACTGGTCGACTCGTTTTCACTAGCTCTGCGGTTAAAAAACGAGCGCTGCTGTCGCTGAGGAAGGCCCCAGGCGGCATTCAGCTGAGTTGACTTCAGGCAGCAGTCAGCTGACCAGTGACCCAACTCACGACCCAGGCGCCCCGATCAGCTGAGCGCGGCCGGCGGACGCCTCAGGCGGGTCCGGCCTCCGCTCGGCGCGACTGCCGCGCCCTCTGCCGTACACGGACGTGGGTGGAGCGGCGCCACCGGTACCTCGCCAAGTGAACAAGCCGGCGAAGCAGATCTGCAAGGTATGATAAATATTACTTGAAACGGCATATTCATCGATAAGTAGCGTGGTGTGTTTTTTTTTGTTTTTTTTTTTTTGTGAATCTGCAGGCACGCAGCCTGTGGGGGGGGGGGTGCGGAGGCAGCCTCTGGAGACCCGGCGGGCCCTAAAGGGCCGACGAAAAAGCGTAAAGCGCGGTATCATGGGCTCTTTAAGAGTCGGAAGACCATGCGAAGCGTGGTCTTTAGATAGTTTAGAGGACTTTGAACCCCTGAAGAGCCACCAGGGCACTCTCAGTAAGACCAGAGGGCCTCTTGCATGTCAGAGAGACCCCTGGACAAGCTAAAAGAGCCCCTGAGCGGGTCAGAGGGCCCCCTGAACACGTCGAATGGCCCCTAGCTAGCATCGTATTTCAGTATTTCTCATCCATGCCTTGGCTACGTCCCTGCGCCCCGCTCGCATTTACTCGCTGTGCTACGGCCTTACCGGGGGAGGGGTGCTATCTCCCCCACCCGGACCCCCAGACCATCTCGTAGGGACAAAACCATGTGGATCGTCTGCAAATACATGCTCGTGATATTTGGACCATCTTTCGGTCACAAATCTCTTCACAAAAATCGCTCTTTTTGGTAACGCACCGCAGTTTCCTATTACTAAAAAATATGCGCTTACCGTTGTGGTATACGATTGATGTGAAATCAATCTAAGAATGAAATATTATTATACCCTGATTCAAAGATGGCACTTTGGAAAAAAATAAAAAGCAAATACATATACTTCTTTCAGAGTTTATGATCAGTGTTTTCACTCCACCATTGGAATTTGGAAACGCGACATATCTGGCGCTTATGCATCAATCTCTTCAATGTTGAGTACCTCTCGTTGAATTACTTCTCAACAAATCGCACACACTAAATAAGTCGTCGTAGGGGCCAAGTTAATCCGCCGAATAAATCGTACGGTTTTGTAAGATGTTTATTAGTCGATTACAAAAAAGTTTAAGATAAATGTTTCTTGAGTGCGTTACGATGCAATGAATGCCTGTAGGTATGTTGAAAATTCGTGGGGAAAACACTCATTTTTAAATTAATCAATAACATTGAATAGGATCAATAGGTCGTCTTCCGGGGCCTAACTAAACAGACGATTGTAATGCACTTTCTCAAATGTTTGTTGATTTTTCATAGAAGTTTGGTACATATTCGCAAAAGATAGAGTGCATGAAATATATTATACATTTTCATGATCAAATAACAATGAGCAGAGGCTAATTTAGCTCGGACAGTGAATCATTACCATGTAGGTATTTGTGTGTACCGACTTTTATAAGCGTGGAATGCTTATCAACTTTAACTTTAATTAACTTTCCATAGGAATTTGTATAATTAAATAATTTTAATTTAATTAATTAATTAAAATTATTTCATATATATTAATAATTATAACTTGTATTATAGTCTTGAGGTGTAATTTTAATGAAAAGAGGGGCTGTAGCTACAACCCCAATAATTTTTTGAATTTAAACACTACGCCTAATTGACGAAGCAATGTTGGTACAACAATGGGCTCATTAACAATTAGTGCAAACCGCCAAATAATTATAAAGTTACGCACCCTCTTGATTTATAGTTGTATAAAATTTCAGACATGGGCCCAAAGATCTAAAAACAAAAACTCAAAATGTATCCATGGATCCCCTAGTGATCCCAAGATTCTGAAGGATCTTGTTTGGATTCTGGATCATGCAAAGTATCATTTTGTCGTGGGATTCCTGTGGATCTGGATCATGAAAATAATTTTTTTCCGTTGAATGCTGTGGATCCTGGTCCTCAAAATTGTTTATAGGTTGTGGATCTATGTGGAGTCTTGTGATTGTGAACGTAATGAGCGCGACGCGACGTTTACGGGCCACCACCAGACGCTTGCAAATACAGCAAATTCAAATTTGAGTCATTGAACAAATTTATCAAGTGCGCTGAAAAAGATGACTTTAATTACTGATTCCATAAATTCATATTTTCGTTTAAGTATTTATCACCTTGATATGGCTATTTTTCAAAGTTCGGTGGCATGCTGGGCAGATTAAAGAAATCTATATATATATATATATATATATACTATATCTTATACTATATTAATAACTATACTAAATATATATATATTCGCCTCAAAGACTGGAGGCGCGCCCCCGCTCGAAAAGGTTGGAGAGCAGCTTCTACACTGCCCCCACGATTCCCCTGCGTTCTTGTTCGGTTACAATTGCTTGCCACAAATGACCTCTCAAGTTCAGACTAAGGTCATCTGAGGCTATTAACAACTTTTTTTTTTTTGCTACTAACTCTTGGATATAATACAGATAAAGACGTGCGGCACTGACACCACTGTGCTTGTCTTGTCTAGTCGCATCGCCCCATGTGCAGCATGAGACCTAACTGGGTCACCAAATAACCTTGACCTGATGTCAAATTTTGAAGTTGACCTAACCAGGTCACCATGAATATGTTTCGAAGTGCCATGACGAGAAAACACGATGGTGTCGACATAATTGTTGTATCATTAACCAGTAAAAAAATTATTCACGACAAATTTGTTTTGGAAAAAATATATTGTGACCTTAGATGATCTCTGGAGCCAGAGGCGCAGCCAGGGGGATCAACGACAATTGCCCCTCCCCTTACGAGTCCGGGGGGGGGGCACCGAGATTCGCCCAGATACGACAGAGAGCCCTCAGATCGACAGAGGGCCCACTGAGACCGACAGAGGGCCCCTTGAGACTGACAGAGGGCCCCTGCGACCGACAGAGGGCCCTGAGACCGACAAGGGCCTCCTCAGACTAACAGAGGGCCCCCTGAGACTGACCAGAGGGAACCCTGAGACCAACAGAGGCCCCCTGAGACCGGACAGATGGGCCCCTCAGACTCTGGCAGAGGGCCCCTTGAGACCGACAGAGGGCCCCTGATACCGACAGAGGGCTCCCCGAGACCGACAAAGGGCCCCCTCAGACCGTCAGACGGCCCCTCAGACCGTCAGACGGCCCCCTCAGACCGACAGAGGGCCCCTTCAAGCCGACCGAAGGCCCCAGATCGACCGAGAGCCCGTTTGGCAAGGGCATTTAAACAGAAAACAAAATGGTCTCCTCGACCCAAGGGGGACCCGCGGGTGGCCAGGGGCGTATCCCCCTTGGATACGCCCTTGCTCGGTGCTCCCTTCTTGCCTTCTTGCCCTGCCTGTCACAATTGGCCAGATATTGAGTGACGCAAATATGACGAGGGCGGGGCTGAAAAAAATGTGTTGGTATACCCAGCATCAAGTAACTAATTATAAGCTATTGTTGTACTTAAATATTACAGAAATTTGCGCGTTTTTATAAATGCTTATCAACATAGATGAACTCGTAAATTATAAATATAACATAGTAGATATAAAGCAATCTACTCAGAACATGGTCAAAACAGGTTAAAATAAGTCTTACCTGTCGCTCCACCGGTGGAGCGACAGGTTAAAGCCTTGTTTTAACTTGATCGATCTCTGAATTGTCGATCTCTGGATGCAAAATACATGTTTGTTTTTTAGCATCTCTGCCTACTCAAAAATACCCTTCTCATGGCCCTCCACACATTCATTCTTAAAGTAGCGGGATTGCGCATTTGTTATCATGGCACAAGTAGGACAGTGTCCTTATAAACACGATGTTTGACTTGTATCATTTTCCAATGACTTTTTGATAGGCCTGTGAAGACTGTTGAATGCGCGGAATTTATTCATGTGAACTTTGTTGTTTTGACTCCATTACACAGCAATTGTCTTTATGTTTTCCAATTGAAAAGATGGCATCACAATGATCATTGTTGACGCCAATGCCTTCAAAGGGATTTCCAGCCTCAGAAAAGAGTTCAGCATCTGATTTTCTCCCGGCGATGCTCGCGTGGCTGAGCGATTTAACACGGGAATCCCCGCCAAATGATCTAATCAACACCCGGACAGTTTTTCATCTAGATCGGCAATATCAGCGACTCATTAGACACAACGCTCCGCCGAGGGTCCCAAGATTGTTCAATTTCCCCCGAACGGAGGCCGCCGGCGCTCTGGGAAGAAAACAGGATTAGCAGGGCGTGCGGACCACCAGCTGCGCGGCTCGCAGCTAAGGCGGCCCCGCGGGCGGCACCCCATTTAAATTCAAAACCTCCCAGACGGATGGCTGTTTTGGTGGCAACAATGTCCGTCCGACGCCCGCCCGCTCAGCCCCACAACGACGAACGCCCCCAGGGCTATTGTTGACCACGAGTAGCGTGCTTGAATTTATGGTGCCCGGGGGCCAATAAAAAGCGGCGAGACAGAACACATTACGTCTCTGTAGTGGTCAGACAGAGACGGTGTTTCAGAGCGGGCTGCCAGCCGGCTCTGTTCGCCTCTGAGCGCGTCAGGACGCTCCTGAGGCGGACGGAGCCGCGACGGAGCGTGAAATAGACCAGGCCAGTGTGTGCCGTCCAGACAAAATCGATAGAGGCTTGGTCCTCCTGCTTTCATTCTCTTCTGCCCTTCCCAAATACACAGAGTTCGTGGCTTAGTTTCTAGCAGGGTTAAAGGTAACGTTCATGTAAGGGCTAAGGTCCAGGACCGAGCAGCCAGGAAACAAACTCAAAACAATGCACTGACCATGGTGCTGCGGGAGCTCTTGTCAGATGAGCATGTGACAGTGAGTGAGAGTCGTTTTTAACATGTATCTACCTTTTAATCCTGACACGACGCTCAGAATAACCATTTTTGTAGTGGAAAGTGTTTTTACGGCAAATATATGCACAATGAAAACATGGCGCATCGAACGAATGAGAATCCCAAAACTCTCTTTCGAAAGAAGGCTATCTTAATTGACCACTCTCTGTCCACTGTTGTCTCTTATCAACAAACACTGGACCAGTTTTTGATAGCATGGTGACCACCTTTACCACTTTTGGGATACCTCAATGCCAAGATCCGATTACATGGGCTTCATTCGGGTCACCTTTTTACTAACTTTCGCTGTCTGGACCGTCTGGAGTCTGGACTACCGTGTGGACCACCATCTGGACCAGCCTTGACTATGTGTGAAGCACTGCATAGGACCACTATCTGGACCAGCATTGACTACATGTATGAAGCACTGTATACCTGCTTACGTTATGGCAGACGACTGTCAATGAAGACACTTTGTAGGTTCTTGGTTGATGATTGGGGCTTAACCCTATTCCTTGCGGGCGGCTAGAATACCGTTAACGTACTGAATTACGTTAACGTTAACGTACGAGATTGTTTGGGATTCTGCACCCCCAGAGATATCGAGAACCGCAAGGTCGATTTTGATAGGACGAACACCATTCGATTCGCTTTCAAAGGATATTTATTCTTGGACCCCAATAGTTCATTTTTGTTTTAAAAAATGGGGACCAGGAGCAAAAATACGATTTTTGTTTTTGCTTTTTGAAAGGTTATTGCGGCGATGTGGTTCTACCGATTGTCATGCCCTAAAAGTTGTTTAGCTTCAAATGTAAAAGTTGTTTAGTGTTCAAGTGTCTTTAACATATCAAAAGACAAGTACAAAAAACGAAAAATAATAAGTGCATTCAGGGGATGTATAATGAGCGGATTTTCTGATAACAAATATGTGCTGTTCGAGATTGTTTGGGGCGGTATGAGTGTCACATGTGGACATTGACTGTGATCGATTAAATGTAATATATTGTGCCTTGTGGATAAGCAAAGCAGATCCAGGTAAACAAAGTGTGGGGCACCATGCGCATAACGCTTTTATCAACTTGCTAATTTGACGGTTGGAGCTCATTTGAGTGAGGGTAACCCCTCGCCGTTTTGTGTACCTGAAGTGCCCTTATGCCCCAAAAAATGTTTACATCCTAGTTGTATCATTAATTTTGCAAGTTGAAAAAGTTCTGACGTATTTATTGCTCCGCAAACTATGAAGGAAGCATGCGCCATATAACCGCATTTCGGTAACAGCCATCGCCAAACAGGACCCTGACACCGCCTCTCCCGCAAGGAATAGGGCAAGTTAGGGCGCGCAACAATATATTACATAGATATATGGCCCATTTTGTACTCAGTTCTTTGTAGTGATTATATACTTTATGTCATCTAATTTTTAGCCAATGCTGTGAGTAGAGCAATTGTGCAATGATTTAAGTTTCTTTGGTTGATGTTGCAAAAAGTGGCCGTCCTATATTTGCAACTTGCAAGGCATAAATTATTTCGTGTGTTTTTTTTGCACTCGAAACATATCGTTACATATTTTACCCCTTCATTTTTAGAGCTGTTTGGAAGTGAATCCAACTTAACGCCTATTCCCTGCGGTCGGCAGATTACGTTAAACCTGCGGGGGGCAAGATTCTGCCCCCCCCCCGGAGATTCGAGAAACCGCTCGATGATTTCGATGAAAGACAAACACCAATTCGATTCGTCGTGACATAGATCTTTTCTTTTTATCCACGATTTTTTCTTCAAAAATGGGGGTCAGGAGGCAAAACAAAATGTTTGTTTTTTAGAAAGGTCATTGCGGGCATGTGGATTCGACCGATTTTCATGCCCGAAAGTTTTTTGACCTTCCAATGAAATGGTTTTTCAGGAGATAAAGGGACTAGTAAGCGCAAAAGGAAAAAATCATAGCTACTTAGGGATGAAAAATGGGGTGTTTTTTCTGATAATAAATATATGCTGTTCGTAATTATTTGGGACGATAGTAACGTCAAACAATGTGAGGCTTTGCTACTGTAATTTGTAAAATAAATATATTGCACATCGGTGGATTCCAGGTACACGTGGGAGGCAGCATGTGCGGAACGCCTTTTTATCATCTTACTATTTGAAGTTGGCCTTATTTGACGGAGGATATCGCCTCCCATTTTATGTACCTGAGTGCGCCTCTGCCCACAAATATGCATTATTCATGTATGTATGACGTATATAGCAGTGACATAGCTTCTGACGCTTGTATTCCACCGCAAACTACGAAGGAAGTATGCGCCGCACACCCGCATTTGAAACGACCTCCCAAAAACATGACCCTGGAGCCGCCTCTGCCGGGCCGATTTTTTCAAAATTATCACAGAACACGCGTCATTCATATTTAGGAAAAGTCCGACAGTTTCAAGACGATAGACGTAACGGTTCAGAAGTGGCGGGCAAAAAATTACCGGGGGGGGGGGGCAGAATCTTGCCCCCCGCAGGGAATAGGGTTAACCGTTAGTGTTGTGTTTGTTGAAACCAAACAAACGTGATATATATAATCGACCTCAATCTCATTGCGTTTAATGTCAGAAACGTATGCACGCATTGTTTTGCGACGCTCCAACCAGGGAGATTTTGTTTCCATTATTTTGTGACATTGGCTCAAACGCAAAATGGTTGGCGAATGTTAAAACATTGCATGTAGGAGACGTGTTCTACGAGGTCATATGCCTAGCGTCAGCTCACAATTAATCGTGAAATACCAGAAGTCGTTCGCCAATTGTTCGATGCGTAATCCGCCATGGCCCCATAGGACACTCGGGTGGAAAGCGAGGATGTTGCTATACTTGCAGCGGTCGCAGCTGGAGACCTCAGTTCGCACGTTTGTGTGTGTGTGTGTGTGTGAGTGTGTGTGGATCTGTGTGGTGCCGTGTGGTGCCGTGTGGTGCCGTGTGTTGCCGTGTGGTGTGGGGCGCGGTGCCAGCACGGTCGTTTGTCACATGTCCGCTGTCAGATCAGCGCACCCTCGCACTGGCGGGCGCGGCCGCTCGAAATTAGCCCGCGCGCGCGCGAGTATCGCACCGTCGTAAAAAGAAACCGAGAGCAATACGGATGATTGAGATACGCTACAAGCGGAGCGGAGCGGGCCAGCGCGCAAAAACACCGGCAAACTCGCCGAATGAATCATGTTAATCGCAAAAACAGCTCGGCAAAAACCGTCTTGATTATCAAAGTAATTAGAAACGGGACAATTTATATCCGAGGCGCCGTGGCAGAGTTGTGTCGTTAGGCGTTACCAAGCGCAGCGAGGCTGGAAAGGGTGGGGCAATAGCATTTGTCATGTGTCAGGCTTCTTCTATCTGGCGCACACAGAGCTGCTTCTTGCGTTATGAGGAAACGGTTTGGATTTATGGATTCCGCTTAATTTCAGCTCGGCACGATCTATATAATGTTGCTATCACTATGGCATTGCCCCCCCAACATTTTCGGATTTTAACATTACGCCCATGGGCGGTGCATGGAAAGAATCGACTTCAAAATGCCTTTTGCCCCCCCAACTTCAAATGAGTTCCTACGCCCCTGCTATCACTGTGGCATTCGCTGGCTCTGAGATTGCAAAATACTCACATTGTCTTTATTTGTTTAACCATGTCAACATGCTGTCCTTCATTAGACGCTTGAACTTTCACCATTCACAGCTGCGTAGGTAGTAGGTACAATATGTAAATTTGTGGTTTGCTTTTGAAAATGCGTATCAATGAACCTCAAAACTCCGGTTAGAAACGTCAGAGTGTCATGGGATTTGTTAAATAAAGGGATGCTTAATTACATTTTGCATTTAAATATCTTCCTTTCATAAAATAATTGCAATTTTTTTTTAGGAACAATGCAGCAATCCAGCATAGTTTGGTACATTGTTTTGTTCGTGTCGCTTATGAGCGTTCCCAAGCATAAACTAAAAAAAAACGATGCTAGTGTAAAAGACATCGGTTTGTTAGTGCAAAGATAATTCCACGTATTCCCAGTGTAATACATTTTGGCTTGGTCTTCGTCCCCATCCGCCACGCCACTAGAGTAACACCATAGACTGGTCACAGTAGTCAGTAATATTTAATTCACCGCATTAACCGACATCACTCGCGATTTCAAAGATCAAAGACCACATCAATATTTATTTAAAAGCTGACACAAGTCAACAGAGTATTTTTATAATAAAAAAATGAACATAGTTTAATCTTAGAGTGACTCATGGACTGGTCACAGTGATATTTAATTCACTGCATTAAGCGATATTGTTCGCGATTCCAAAGCTCTAAGCCCACATTAATATTGATTTAAAAGCCGACACAAGTCATCCGAGTGTTTTTAGATAAAAAACATGGATGGGTATAGCTTAATCTTAGGGAGACTACAACCTTAAAGGGAGTGTGCCTACTCTTTTGAAATGTCAAATATATTTTTTTACGGTAAGAAGCTATTGCTTTGATTATTGGTTAGGATAAAATTCACGTCTGGAGCCCCTTTAGTGATTAACTTATATCTGTTTGCATTTGTTGTTTCAAAACTCAAAACGAGTGTTTCGTCTCTTTAAAACAGAGTAGCGAAAGTGTTACTATAATGGCGCACATGGGCCAGAGGCAACAATTATAAATTAATAATAATAATAATATAATAAATAATGTTTATTTCGCCACCAATAAAGGTACATATCTGGTTAGGTTACATACACACAGATGATAACATACACACAACCATTACGCATACCCACGCACACACACCGCAAGAGAGAGAAAACATTGTCTATAAGCAAACTGTACCTTGTTCAAACAATTAGTGAACTGAACAAGTTTGCCGTTGGCGAGACCAGAGGCTAGTCAGGCTACCAATGTCACGTGGGTGGTTCCGCTCGTGGGACAAAAGCGCTCCAATCGGGAGACAAAGACATTTTGGCAATGGCAGGCCACACTGATCAGCCTGAGATTCCCATGCCAATAATGTCGATCTGCGCGGCGTATCTGAAGTGATGATTCAGCTAGCAACCATGATGTCCATATTATCACTAGCGCAAGAAGACAGTGCACTCACATATAGTGTTTCGGTTCACTCTCCTAGTCTACGCCAGAATGACAACTGCCTGCATAGCTAACAGCCCTACATGATGGGACAAGGGAGGAGCCCAGGGCAAGACCACAAAGGCGGTGATTTCTTGTCAACGTAGCATTCTTGACAAGTCTTTAAACTAGTAGTGATAGCTACGCAAGAGTCTCTTTAAAGGCTTTCTTGCACCAAAAGAAGTTCACAATTTCACAGACACATACATACTGGAAAAGTATGATTAAAACATTTTGTACTTAAATGCTCTGTCAGCGTAGACCTACTCTTGAAGATCATGTTTCGCACCATGATATAAGAACGTTATTACCCTGCGCATTAATCAGCACCTACACTGAGGTTAAGATCACCATATGCCCAGACTTAAACTCCTTAGACCCATTAACAATGGCTGTCTATTTTAGTGAATGCTCAGTATGGCTTTGCATCACGCAGAATGCTTGGCTCCATAGGGCTGTTGGGGGTTAAAAAGCATACATACAGATTTCTTAACATTAAAATTGATGTCGCGTGACAACGCAAATCTCTCACATTTTTTAACAAGCTTTTCCAGCCCTGTCCTAGTGGGAGACAGGAGGACAATGTCATCAGCATATGCAATGGCGTTCAACAGCACAAGACCCTACGTGACAGCCAAGGCCGACTGACGCAGGTCAACATAGAACCTTCTATGTACACATTGAACAGCAGAGGTGACAGGTTGCCTCCCTGTCTCACACCGTTCTGTACTGAGAGGGATCAGACTACCATGTGACCTGTCACTGCCATTTTTAGGGTTGGTACCCACCTCATGAGAAGTTTAATGTATGTCATGGGAGTACCCCGCTCTGCTAGGATTTTAAGTAACTTAGAGTGACAGTCGACAGACCCTATCAAATGCCTTGCTGGCATCCAGGAAACATGCGTACACAGGGCTACCTCGCTTCGTAAAATAATTTACAGTCTCTTTCAGAACAAATGTGGGCAGTGTGGTAGGAGCGAGACGCACTTTTTAAAGGCCAAAACTGACGCTCACATGTTTATAATAAAGGCTGCAACTTACTTCAACAGCGATAAGTTCCAGCACCTATTGCAGAGTTGGTAGTGGACAAGGCCAATGCTCTGTAATATGGACTGATCATCTATCTTCCTACGTCTATATCCTTGATCATGCACTAACAAAGAGTATGCAAGCCTATTGTAGGCAATATGTGAGTGATAAGCATAACATTAAATAGCACAGCCAGGATTGTCATAAAACACGGGCTCAGAGCGCAGGTGATCAAGGGAAAAAAGGTCCCACCCAGGAGACTTACCCTCTTCAGCTTGCACAGCACCAGTCCCTACATCATCCGCAGTTATGGGAGGGTGCATGGAAGCTGGTCTTTGGGAAAGCGATAGCCAAATCCCATATCGCTCTCGCAACTCTGATCAATTGAAAATTGCTTCAAAAATGAGCTTTCCAACATATGCAGAAATTTTTTGTTGACCTATCGCCCACGAAGGTCTGGGGAAGAGGGAAACCGTCCACCCAGATCACGCTTGAATGAGGGACCAAAAGGCGGGTAGATACCTGATTGAGGAAGGTGAGGAGGGCAGTTGGGCTGGCCTCTCTCCATGGCACGATCCTTCTTAAGCTTTCTGAGAGCGTCCTTAAATGAAGACGGTGTTTGCTCATTTGGAAAAGGATGTCGTGACCCTCCTTAGGGCGAGCACAAACTCTCCACTGTAGAATGCTGCACGTGCCAAGTCGTGTTGTCAGGCTCACACTCTGATTCCAACCAGGAATACTCTTAGGGTGGCTGGCATAACCAACACGAATTTGGTTACAATACAATTGTTCCCACACACAAAGGAAGCGCTTCTTGAGAACAGGTGAACACATTTCATCAGCTGGGTTCAAGCATGCTGATTCTGTTCACAATTCACAGAGTTGCAAGAAAGGTCACAAGACATCGGGAATATGGCTCCAAAGTCCAGATATACACATATTATATGCAAGAACATTTTGAACACTTTGAAAAGATATGCTGCGTTGTAATTAAGAGCAATGCTCTAGGTGCGAAAGCTCTCTGGCGACTACTTGATAATTAATCTACTGCCAGTATGTGATTGCGATGGAATTATCTCCCAGCAACGTAAGTGATTCTGGGAAATGGCTAATTTCAGATAAAATATGTTCTACAGACAAGTGTCAACAACTCCACATGACCAATGTGAGTAGGCACACTCCCTTTAACCCTATTAGTGGCAGGGGGCGGATTCCGCCCTTCCTCATGTTTTCTTAGATATCTCCGAAACGGCTATGAGTAGGCTTATGAAACTTTGGAACTTTTTCTCAAATTGATTTTCACATCTGGAGTCAAAATTTTGAGTTTCTGACTTGAACAGAGGCGGTTCCAGGGCCCAGTTTTGGGAGGATTTTTCGGCGACATTTGGCGATAATATAGAAATGCGATCTTCACAGATTCTTCCTAACTGCCTCAAGTATGAAGGAGTTGCATAGGTTTACGGTGATTGAAATAAGTTCAAATTAGTTGATGTTCGTGATATATATTATTGTTTACGGTAGAGGCGGTTTCAGGTACTTGAAAGGGGTAGGGTTCAAAAAGTATGAAACGCCTAGCTGGCAGTCAATAAAGCTATGTAAATTGCATTTTTAGCTATGAAGATACTAAAGATAGTTTCTCCTTCTAATATTTGCATAACTTATTACATGTTTCAAGGGCGTGTTCAGGCGCAGAAAAAGGGGCTGGCTTGCATGGTGATTACGATATGCCAGCGATTACGCCGCAATCAACAGATAGTTGAGAATGATGTATGCAAATATGAGGCCAGAAGAGGGAATATAGACATTTTATTGCAGAGGCGCGCTCAGAAATAAAAAAGGAGATCATATTATTGCAAGGAAACTATTGATGCATGGGCCTACTAAGGACATAACATACTGCAGTTTTACCGATAGAAAAACGCAGCCAAGGGGATCCTCTTTTTAAACATTTGAAGAGAATAATAGGCGAGCCCAGGTAGGGTAAAAAGTGGGTAACTAATGTTAATTGAAGTTGCAGTGGGTAACTTAATGTGAATTGAAAATTGCAAGTAAAATAGTCAATTGTTGACTAGTTAGTATTATAATAGCGGAAAAAAAATCCTATCAAAAGGTCTTGCACCTCCCCAAATGGGATCTTGGATACGCCTATGATGATTTGCAGCATTCAAAACGGAACTATCTATGACCAGTTACTTATTTATATTCCGTGGTAGCAGCATGACTGCGGTTCATATTTTTTATATTTGGCCCCCCTTTTTCGTTAACCTTGCACCCCTATTGTACAAAAATATGCTTAATAACTATTTTTCTGATATAAAAATAACTACTATTGAATTTGTCCAAAAATAGCCATTAAAAAACGTTTGAATTACGCTTTTACTTCACCCCCAATTTAGTGAACTGCACAGTGCACACGTCTATGTGTTTTTTTGTTGTTGTAATTTTCAAAAATCATCATCACATATCAGTTTTCTACTCAATATCTATCGATCACTGTTGGTTGCGTTAAAATCTGTTGATAAGCATGGCAGATGTGTTGGATCAAAAATACCTATATTTTGTGTAGTTTTTTGCCCCTGTTGCCCCCTATCTAAGATTAATGAATTTCATTTTTACGAAATATCGATCGTGTTAAAGGGAATCGAACACCGTTTATTTTTTTAAAATCGGACGATTAGATCTCAAGATTTCTGGGGGGCCGAATCCGCCCCCTTCTGCCACTAATAGGGGTAGCCGGGAGCCTGCCACTAATAGGGTTAATTTAAGGAGATTTAGACGAGTTATTATGTTAAATGTGAATTATGTAGTTAATCGGGTAATTATGCAAATACTGCCTTATACATTGGCAGATCTAGGATTTAGTTTTTGGCGCCATTGGGGGGCATCACTCCGAAAAAGTTCATCAAAATTACAAAACAAGTCATCAAATTTCGCTTTCTTATGCATTGCTAGACGTTTTAAAATAAACTTTCCGTAGTAAAAGCTGCGTAGATCTCCTACATCAGAAAATGTGTAAATTTGCGCTGATTTCAGGCGGTTTGGGGGGGAGGGCATTGCCCCTGATGCCCCCTGGATCCACCAGTGGCTTTATAAGGTGCTTACATTATACTTATCATGTATGTATGAAATAAATGTATATTCCTCAAACTTTTAATAAACAACTCCCGTGTGCGAGACTGAGGGAGACACATACAAAATTATAGTCGGGAACCGTAGAAATACACACTCAGTGCACCAACCGAGAGAGTTATGAGTTTAAAAGCTCACAGTCTGTGACCTGTTGGTTAATAAGTAGTAGTTCTAGCTAACTTTTGCTGTCACGGTGTCTGTAAGCGTTATATATCACCGTCGGAATGCAGGTAATAACGGCCCAACGAAGCGAGCAGAATTCCTCAGAGCTAAGTGGCTTCAAGTCAGTGGGGTGACCGAGTTTAAACGGTCTCATTTGCTGGAGAAAATATTCAGCTGCTTGTAATGTTAAATTTATAACCTTAGACAATAATCAAAGGTTAGGAAACAATGAGCCTTATATAAGCATCCTGATGTGATATATTGAATACAAAACATGATTTGCTTAACATGGTGCTGGCTGGAGGGTGCACGAGAATGAGTTTTAAATATTCACACTTCCCCGAGATGCCTACTTGTGTCTCTTAAGGACTTGTGTCTAATCCAGGGGTCGGCAACCTCCGGCCCGCGGGCCAGATCCGGCCCGCGACCGGCTGACGTCCGGCCCGCGGCTGGTATCGCGAACTTACAATTGTTTCCGGCCCGCGGTGCCTTTGCAGAAATCGAAAATAGTTTAACAAAAAGTATGTGTGCATTCGTGATGTTTCATTCTCAACGCTTTGCCTGCTGGCACAAATTAATCTTCGGAAGTCAAATATTTTTTTGGCCACCTGTCGGCTACTGAAGTTGAGATACGTGCTTCATTCCTTTTTAAAATAGATTTTTGCCTGCTGGTGCAAGTCTGTGCTAAGAAGGTATACACTATACACATATTCCACATGTGACATAAGGTAAGCGCAACATAATCAGCTGTTGAAGACACTTTTGAAAATGCGATAATTGCGGCTGTCATATTTCCGAAATGTGACACGTTCATTGCCGTCAATTGTATCGATTTATCCCCTGTCCCGGCCCGCCGACTGCTTCCAGATCTCTCATCCGGCCCGCGCCCTAAAAAGGTTGCCGGCCCCTGGTCTAATCGATCTTGCCAAACCGGCAGTATGGTCGTTCACTATATACTGTATCTAGCAGCCGTGCCTGTCACCACCAGTCTGAACAGTGCCTTCTTACATAACTGCCCACTGCGATGAAAATAGAATCATCCCCCACATACTAAGATCGACGTCGATAGCCTATCCCAAAGGCAGGCAGAGTCCGGCAGGAGCTTGTAGAGAGCTGTTGCATGTGCATTTCAGTGCCGACAGACATGGAACCCGTCCAAAGCAAGACTGACTTTGCATGAAATGGACATGAACTCGCTGCTTAGATGGTCCGAGCGCCCGAACTCGCTGCTTAGATGGTCCGAGCGCCCATGTGCTGCTTAGCATTAGCTGTGCAATATATCCGGCGAACCGATGCGGGAGGCATGAGCAACATATTCTCGTGTTCAACTCATGCAACAACATATGAAAGTGGAAACCTATGTATAATTCACTACTATTTGGGAATACATTGTCGAGTCACTTGGCATTTACGACAAATGAGAGCCAAAGCAATTTCTACGTAAGACTTAGGAACGCATTACATTGCAAACTCTGTATTTAGGTAAATTCAAAATACTGTGTGGACAAAAAAGACAAGGAACTTTTTGATTAATTTAATCTTACATGAAATAAATTTTATCGTTTATCTACGCCGGTGTTTAGACAGCCCCCTTCATATAATATTTTTCGAGGATAGCGGCAAAACGGCGACGCACAGCGCCGCTGTTTTTGGAACAGCTGTCTTGACATCAATCACTCCAATTCTGTACAATTACTGACCTCGGATCACCTCAGGTCAGGTCAGCAGACCAGGTCACGTGACCCTACCTTTAGAAAAGTTTGCGGGAGTTCGTAGGGAATGTCTAAACACACCCCCCCCCCTCGGCACAGTCCAGGCGTTGCCGGCATGGCGCGGGTTTAAAGGGACACTGCCACCTTCCAAAAAGTTCTAAAATGTACGCCGTTTGTGGTGCAAAATATGAAGTAATTGTGCTGACACAATTATGAGCATTTGTGTTCTCACAAACATTGCTCAATTTCATGTAAAAGCGTTTTAATATTTGGGCTGATGACGTAATATGAAGGAATTTTTTGGGAAAAAAATAAAACCTTCACGCAGCATAAGTGTGATATGGTAAGTGGCTAATGGTATTTGCCAAACGTAAAACAAGTGACTGTAATCAACATTTAAGTAAAGAGAGACGAAGACATCCGAATCAGGGTCCAATTCAAATACATTGGGGACTAGGAAAAGTTACAGATGTAAAATCATAACTCAACATGTTTCTCTGTGATTCGACCTCAGTGGTTGTTTTAACTTAAACCATACATAATTGCAATGCCAAGCAGCCAAAATGGCTATCTCAACTCAAATATAATGTTAAGGTGGCAGTGTCCCTTTAACAAGATACCATATAGGTATGCACATTGTACATACCAAATCAATATATTTGATGAGATTTTACCTTTGACATAATATTACCCCAACCTCCCCAGCTCCTTTGACATTCACGCGGCAGTGTTCATTTTCCTGTATCGTCTCCGTCATATAAATATGGCGTTTGAGGTCTTGTAAAACCCCTGCGATGACTCTGTATATCCCACAAGAGACATTTGTCCTCGGTTTGTGGTGGCTAGGCTGATGCCACTGCTGTCTTAGGTAACTAGTGCAGTTGTAAAACGGTAAACAATCCGACGGGAAATCCGATGGAAAGGGAGGATGAAGTCAGCAACGTATCGGTACTGCTGACCGCCGAACTAGCTGCAACTAGCCAGGGGCGGATCCAGAACGGTAGTTTGGGAGGGGTCACCAGTGGTTAGTGGAGGGGGGCAAAGTCCAGAAGTTGTCACATAATTATGCAAACACATCAGATTCCGCTTGCTTATGCATTGATAGCTGATTTAAGACAAACTTTGCTTAGTAAAGGTTGCTTAGATTTTCTTTTACATCAGGAAATGTGTAAATTTTTTGCTCCGATTGCCTCCTGCCTCCTGCCTCCTGCCTCCTGCCTCCTGCCTCCTGCCTCCTGCCTCCTGCCTCCTGCCTCCTGCCTGCCGCCTCCTGCCTCCTGCCCTCCTGCCTCCTGCCTCTGCCTCCTGCCTCCTGCTCTCACTGCCTCCTGCTCTGCCTCCTGCCTCGCCTCCTGCCTCCTGCTCCCTGCCTCCTGCTCCTGCTCCTGCCTCCTGCCTCCTGCCCTCCTGACTCCTGCCTCTGCCTCCTGCTCCTGCCTCCTGCCTCCTGCCTCCTGCCTCCTGCCTCCTGCCTCCTGCTCCTGCCTCCTGCCTCCTGCCTCCTGCCTCTGCCTCTGCTCCTGCCCTCTGCCTCCTGCCTATCCTGCCTCCCTGCCTCATGCCTCTGCTCCTGCCTCCTGCCTCCTGCCTCCCTGCCCCTGCCTCCCTGCTCCTGCCTCCTGCCTCCTGCCTCCGTGCTCCTGCCTCCTGCCTCGCCTCCTGCCTCCTGCCTCTGCCTCCTCCTCCTGCTCCTGCCTGCCTGCCTCCTGCCTTCCTGCTCCTGCTCCTGCCTCCTGCCTCCTGCCTCCCTGCCTCCCTGCCTCCTGCCTGCCTGCCTGCCTGCCTGCCTCTGCCCTGCCTCTGCGCTCCTGCTCCTGCTTCCTGGCCTCCTGCCTCCTGCCTCCTGCCTCTCCTCTCCTGCCTCATCTGGCCTCCTTACCTCCGCCAGTCTGCTCCAATCACCCAATTCCTTCGCATACCTCCCTGCCAGGCAGTTTTGCTGGTGCAGACAGACGATCGGTGTGCCTGCTTCGATAGACGTGCGCCATCGCTTTTTTTGTCGGCCTGGAGCGATGCTTTCCCGTCATATTTCCCAGATCTGGTCAGCGAACGTGCTCCTCTGTGGGGAAAAAAACGGGCCCCCCCCCCCCCCCCCCCCGGGTTTCCCCCCGCCGCCGCCGAGCCTCCCCGCCGCTGCCGTGCTGCAGTAGGAGCGCCGACAACGCACAAAGGGCCGCGCGCTGCGAACTCGCAGCTCTGTTTTCTCGGCTACAAAGACAACACGCGGCGCAGGGGCGGAATCCCGAATGGCCGGCCCTCGGGGCGCGGTTTAAATGGAGCCGGGTGTCATTAGGCGCAGGATGGATGGTCCAGCAGAGCGCGCCGATTCCATTATCCTGCCGGGCCGGTTGCCTGTTTGAGAGCTGTGTGTCTCGGCCTGGCAGACGCCGCGCTGGAACGGTTGGTGAAGAAGCTGTTTCGAGTGGTTTCGGATCTGGCCGTCCCACGGCCGCCCACTGGAGATGGAGAGCACTTTGGAGGGTTGGAGTTATGTGGAGCAGCGACTAGCCAGCGAGGCATGGTGACAGGGAGGGGCGGGAAAGCGAGGAGGGTGACAGGAGACAAAGAGGAATGTCAATGAGGCATGGAGACAGGGGAGAGAGGGAGGCAGGGATGCACAGAGGAAGGGAGACAGCGATGCGTTGAGGAAGGGAGGCAGACATTTGTGCGTCGGAAACGAGGGATGGGGACGGGAGGGACGTCCACCCAACATTTTCGGATTTGAACATGACGCCAGTGAGCGTTGCATGGAAATAATCGACTTTAAAAAGCCTCTCTCCCCCAACTTTCGGAAGGTGGCGAGTTGCGACCCCTCGCAGCCTCGCTGCTCCTCGCAGAGAGCAGCGAGGCTACGAGACACGGTGACAAGGAGGCCTGAAGAAATTGACTGGCAGCAAGGAAGGGCAGTAGTGAGGTGACTGGTAGCGAGGCAGCAATGAGAGCGAGGCAGGTTGATACGTTTTCGATGGCAAGGTGAAATTCCATGTGAAACCGTTTCGGGTAGTTATCAATACGATATTATTTGTAGCAATACATATACTTTATTTCGCGTATAATGACAGGCAGTTATGTACCATCAAGAAAGGCACAAATGATGTAGCATCGAATATCCCTTCGAATTTCGAACAGGAACAGGATCGAACATCAAACAGGACAAAACAATAATTCAAATAAATACACGGCTAGTGAGCATTGCATCTCAATTTGTTGTGCCATAGATAGTTATGCAGTAACAGTTATTCAGTTATTCAGGTTGTGCACAACCAATAATCGTTCTTTGGCAATTCATAAGTACCTACTCATTAGGTACTCAATGCTTTGTTTACAGTTTACACATCCATTGGTCTAACTTATTGATTTATGCATGCGTTTATGTATTCATTCATATGATTATTTATTAATTTATGTATTCATTTATTTCCTTTTTTGTTCATTCACTTTTTATGTATATATATATTTTTATTATTAGTTAATATTTGTATTGCAAACAAACACATCGTTTCCTCCCGTAGGATGAAGCTCTTTGGAATTAAATACGACAAAGGTAAAGTAAATAGAACATATTAAAGGGACTGTCCCACCATCTCAAAAATTTTCAAATGTACGCTGCATGTGGTGCTAAATATGAAGTAATGGCTGCCAAACACGGTTATGACATTTGTTTCTCACAAACAATGCTCAATTTCATATAAAATTAAGCTTTAATATTAGGGCTGATGACGTCATATGAAGGAATTTCGGGAATAGAGAAAACCTTCACGCTGCCATATGTACGGACTAATGTATTGGCAAATGTAAAGAACAAGTCGACTACATCAACATTTAGTAAAGATGTGACGACGTCATCGGCTCAGGGTCCCGTTCAAATACACTGGGACTGGGGATGTTACAGATGTCAAAACAACTCAAATTTTCTTTGTGATTCGACCCTCGGTGGTTGGTTTAACTATACTATATACATAATTTAAATGCCTAGCACGGAAAATTGGCTATCTCAACTCAAATATAATGTTATAGGTGGGACAGTCCGAAGTTCCGGTGTAATATTGTTCCGGCAGGGGCCTGGGAAGTAACTTTCAATTGGGGGGGCGAACTTTTTGGCGCGGACCTGAGGTAGCAAAAATGAATAGCTAAAAAAGCGATATATCGCTGTGGTCCCCGCCCGTTTATATCGCAAAAGGATTAATCGTCATATATCGCCACCCGTTACGCCGATATATCGGAATCTATCCCCGATATATTGCCATCCGTTCCTGATGCGTCAATACCGGTGACCGCTTAATCCGGAATTTTTGGTGGTGACATTTTTCCTTTTTCGGCCCTGGCCGGGACTCTTTCTCCGCTGAACGTCAGGGGAGCAGAGTCGACATCATACATATATAATGAGCGTTTTTGCTATAAAAAGGTGACCTACCCCATGCCAAAAAGTCTGAATGTTATTTACTCTGTGGCGCCTAGGTAATATTTTCATGAATAGTAGCATTTGTCCTCCAAAAAGCATTGGCAAAACATTGTGACCATGAAGTATTTTATAACCGTGATGTGACCAACAAATGCTCTATCCAACGTTATAATACAAACGAAGAACATATCCTATGCAGGTGTGCGCTGTATTCAGCAGTGTTTCGATGCTACGATGGTGAAATGGCCGATGCCACTGTTCACCCTATTCCCTGCGGGGGGCAAGATTTATATCCCCGGTAGTTGTTTTGCGTGCGCTTCCAAAAAGTTAAGCCTATCGTTTTGAAACTTTTAAGAATTTCCTAGAATTGAATGACGCGTGTTCTGTCCAAAAAATTGGGGAAAAAATCGGTCAGGCAGAAGCGGCTCCAGGCTTATGTTCGGGGTCATTTTTGAATGCGGTTGTGGCGGCGCAAACTTCCTTCGGAGGTTTGCGGTGGAAATAAAAGCGTCAAAAGCTATGCCATTGCTAGTATACGTCATACATACTTGGATTATACATATTTTGGGGGCAATGAGGCGCACTCAGGTACATAAAATGGGAGGCGATTTCATCCGTCACGATAGGCCCGATTCATCAAATTAGTAGATGATAAAAGGCTTCCGGCACAATGGTGCCTCCCAGTTGTTTTAGCTCTGAATCTGCCTATGTGCAGATATAATTTTATTTAAAAAATAACAATAACAGCCCACATGTGACGTTACTATCCGTCCTAAACAATCACGAACAGATATATTTATTATCAGAAAATCCTCAAATTTTTCAATACCCAGAGTAGCCTATTATTTTTCATTTTTGGATTTGTCCTTCTTTCTATAACTGAAGATCCTTACATTGGAAAGCTCAAAAACGTTTCGGGCATGAAAATCGGTCGATCAAGTGGCCGCATGACGTTTCTAAAAACACCAAACTTTTCCGTATTTTGTGGCCCTGACCCCCCATTTTTGAAACGAAAAAGAACTTTCGGGGGTCCAAAAGATGACATTAATGCTTGTTCATCTTGTACGAACGAAATCGAATGGTGTTCATGCCCATCGAAATCAACCGATGCGGTTCTCGAGAATCTCTGGGGGCAGAATCTGCCCATCCGCGTTAACGTAATTCTGGCCGCCCGCAGGGAATAGGGTTAAGATGGAAAAGATGCAAACCAGTACCAAAATTGAATGCAGTTTAATTTTTCTTTATTTTAATTTGTGATTGAAAACTGCATTTTTGTTCTACAATTGAGCAAATTTTCGTAGCAATGCGTTACTCTAATTCAGAAGTTAAAAGATCATGGCAAAAGACGGGGGAGAGCCGACACCTAGCTTTAAAGTTGGAGGAGGGGGGGGGGCGTCGCCCCCACAGGTCCAACGTTGGGGCGGGGCAAGTTGCCCCCACTGCCTCCCACGGTTCCCACGTCCCTGAAGCTGACTTCCAGAGCGTTTCATTCGCGCACTGTTCGGCAGCAAAGCGATTGCATCAACGCCTTGGCTGTGTATTACGCAGCGTTATGCCGATGCCGAGATGCCAATTCACAAACTCTCTCTGTTTTCGAGTCAAAAGTCGCACCATTTCTGTCATACTCACTTCATATCCCATAAAATTTAATTTTCCTCACTTTTTTACTTTTATTACTCCCTCGATTTTGCCGTCAAAAGTATGTGCTTCTAAATACCAGAGAAGAGTGATCCGTGTAAAAAGTTGGGGGGTCGTCGCCCCCCAACTTCCAAAGTTGGGGGGGGGGGCGAGTTGCCCCCTCTGCCCCCCCGCTTCCCACGTCCCTGTGGTTCCCGTGTAATGTTTAATGTTCCGGTGGGACAGAAATCAGAAGAATACCTACCTACTGATATTGATAAGCGAACTAGAAATAAGGTTGTCTTTGAAGACGCAGGCATGTGCGTCTTCAAAGACGCTTGGGCGGGTCCAGTAAGCGCTATAGGGACCATGATCCGCCGAAAGACTTAAATCCTTTCTAAAATTAACACATTGACTTTTCAAA
Organism: Semibalanus balanoides; assembly: GCA_014673585.1. NCBI lineage: Eukaryota > Metazoa > Arthropoda > Thecostraca > Balanomorpha > Balanidae > Semibalanus > Semibalanus balanoides. The sequence goes on from VOPJ01005943.1 coordinate 39,875, forward strand.
AGAAAATCGAAGCAACTTCAGCTAAAGTAGGTTTGTATTGACTCTTAATGCGCAAGGAAGCTAAATAAATAAAAAAGTACCTTTGGCCCTTTGGGACTTCGTCAGACTTTGTGTAATACTAAATCATAAACCAACTATTTTGTTCGGTCTGGATTCGCCAGCGGCCATCTATGCTAACCACAGCTTCATACGGGCAGAACTACCGTGACTGACGTCTGGATTCGCCAGCGGCCATCTCTAAGCTGACCACGGACCCTAGCTTCATACTGGCAAAACTATCGCGACCGACCATACCGGAGCACGGCCATAGAATACCTCCGTAGCTCGCCGGGCCGCGCGGCAGACTGCCTGCTATGGCGGCCGTGTCCACGGCTGACCTTCAGGCCACCTTCAGACGTGGCCAGCTCTCCTCACTCCACCCGCACCGCGCCGCGAGCGCCGCGCTGCCTTCCGACCGGCACGGCGGCGCTCCACCCGCGCCCGCCGCCGGGAGCCTTCTTCGTGCAATCTGTACTCGGTTTTTGCGTGGCGGCCGGCGGTCGGGGCGCGGAGTGGCGCCGACGCTGCACTGAGCTGGCCGACTGCCCTGTCTGGCAGGCCAGTCTGGCCCGCTGGCTCACTGGCTAGGTCGGTTGGTCGAGTAGACAGAGGCCCTGCTCGACGTGTCGCAAGCGCATGAGCTTCCATAGAGCCTATGCTTTAGAAAACTAATTATTCTGCCTATACTGGGCCGTGCTAACATTAGGTGCTATGGGGCTTGCGCTTGCGCTTTTGACGGCAATCAGGGCCAGAGCAATCGGTTGGCTGGATGGCCGGGCGGCTGGATAGTTCAGATAAAAAGACACCGGAACTGAAGTCACTCGCGATTGAAGACTCTCCTCGTTCTGCGATCTGTGACTCGCTCCTGAGTCCCACTAGAAGTCACAGAGCGAGTCAATCCTCCCATTGCACCTTTCCTAACTGGGCCATCCTCAACGCACATTGCACAATGTGTTATCGTTCTGGGCCCCATCCAATGTCAGATTGCAGGTGCGTTGGGCCTTCCTAAAGCTTTATTTCCTCCCGTTCACCCCTGCGCGCGGTGTGATATCTGCTCTTGTGCTGGTCCACCTCAGAGCACCTCCTCCCCGGCGGATGCTCCGATATCAGCTACGTACCAACGCAGTGGCTCCACCATCCCGATACGAATCATGTTGTGAAACGATCGCCAGTGCGGGTGGCCCAGACTGCAATGATAGCACCACTCCAAACGGCGTGCACCTGGTATTTAGTGCAAAGCGAAATCTGACAAGGATTTAATCGGTGCTCTGTTTTCATCTAAATTGGACGGTAAATTCCTACATTCTGCTAAGCCTCCTATTATCCGATGAGCTATTCATGTGAGCTCAGACTTCGAGACACAAAAAATGAATGGGGTTGCCTGAAACCGATGCTAGTTTGCTGTTAAAAGACAGTTCTGTTGAGCGTGTTTGCGTGACTAACGTCAGTATCACATTCTGCCTGAACAGCAATTGTGTCTGTTCCTGAAAAATGTCATGGAATTTCCCGCTAACGATTATTGTTTTGAAGATCGTAATACGTAGGCGTATCAGGAACAGGGGATTGGGAGAGGGCATGTATGGAGGCACCCTCACTTTTCGGTCAATTTGCTTCGCTAACATCTTTTCTTTTGCTTGGTGAGGAATTTTTTGACGAGAAGCACTCAAATATGCCAATACATATTGCGTGGGGGCTGGGTTTCTCTCAAGGAACACGAGATCAAAGTTCCAATGCCCCCTTCTTCGTGACGTTCTTACATCCATGTGGTAAGGGATACTATGTATGCATGCGTGTATGTATGTATTTATGTACAATGTATTGAACATGATACACTGTACAATGTACAAGGCACAAGCCCTTCAAGGACACCTCGAGGCTCAACGGGCTCAACCATGATATAACATACAAGCCATTCGGGAAAGTTAATTGTATCACATGGCGGGGCAATTTGTTTCAATAGTTCCTTAGCGGCGTAGCTTTGATGTTCGAGAAGATAATCTGGTGATGGGTGTAATAAATATCAGCAATCAAATCAAATAGCCATCAAATGGCTGAAATAAAACGTGAGCGTTGCTGAGCTGTGTAAATACGGCGCTGAAACTCTGCCAAGCACAGCCACTGAAATGCCACCGTGAGCGCTTTAAAGGGATCACAAGACCTTCTCGAATATATTCTAATAATTTTATGGGGGATGGAAGCGATGCAACAATATTTATCGAACGTTATTAACTCACTTTTCACGATTTTTTGTTATATTAATAAAGCTATTTGATAAGCTTTAGTACATTCAGATTACATCAGCACTAGCAATTCTGGTCCAAATGCAAAAGAAGAAAGCATTTCGCTCTATAAATAGTGAGGCATATATTGCGCTCTGAATAACAACAATGTGGCAATGTAACCACGTGGTGTAAACACACAGTGTTAAACAAAGTTGGTGGCATATGCCGATCATGTGCGCTGCAATCGTCGATAATGTTTTCCCAACACGGCTACTAAATTATAACAGACCCAGGGAACATCGATGCAGATGTTGAAAGCATACCGTCCAATCAGTTGAATCATATCGTCTAATAATCGCAAATGGTTTTCTAAGTCATCATCATTCAATCAACCGACTTCCCATGACGGTGCAAAAGGAATTATGTCTGCCATACCTTTAATTTGTTATTGTTGAGGGCTAGAATGGCCGGCCGGGGTCATCCTTCAGCCTTCCGTTTCGGGGCGATTGGAGTCAACTATTATTTGGAAAGATACGTGGATGCCCGAGTTCATTAAGAATGACATTATATCTGATTTGCATGTAACTGAGTAATGTAACAACTAGTTATGAACCAAATTTGGCGCTTTTTCCGCTATTTGGGACCCATAATCATGAAAGATACGGAAGAAAAGCAACGGGTTTACGTGTTTTTATTTCTACGGCCTCTGACCTTGGCAGCTCGCCGACCAATTGGAAGCATTTATTTGCGTGGAACGCAAACGAAGTTTGAACGTGCATTTTGGTCATACCTTAGAACATTTTCAAGCTTTACGACTAAAATCTGCAATATAACTTAGCCTCGTGTACCAAACTGCATTGCCACCTCCAATATAGTGGAAAAAGGTCTTATGATCCCTTTAACTAGGCGCAGTGTTGATAGACAGTGTGAAGCATTAACTGATAAATACGTCACGTGATTGGTCTGATGACGCAAGCGCCTTTCATCCGTCAGTACGCGAAGTCAGAATTGTCCGAATCGTGCAGCTCCGATGAACATACTTGCAGCCTGCCTGTTGATCTTCTGATGCAATTTTCCCCATAATCCACAGCACAACTTGCACCGTCTGCCGTCCTAAACACGTTCTTCTTCAGGTTTTCTCAGTAGGTAAGTCCAAAGTTTTGTGCTGAGTTAAGTACTTTTACAGTGCTTTATCAGCAAGCATGCCAATGACGTAGGACTCTGTATTTCCAGGGAATGAAAACACTTATTTTTGTTGGCAACAAAAGTGTAGGTACAACTGAATGCTAAGATTAAAATAGTTGCACTCACCTCCACTGGCGGATCCAGGGGATGGGGAGGGGGGGGCATTAGGGGCAAATGCACCATCCCTAACATGGGTATACATTCAATACAAGTATGCTCCGCGCGCGTTTCTGCATTGTCTGTAAGACGTGATAATAAGGAAAAACTCCTCAGTCCTCCCCACCGCACGTCTTCCCGCGCAAACGACCCGACACCACCACCAACTTTTCAATAAATTTCAGGTCAACAACTCTTCGCCCCCCCCATAACTCGAACTCTAGATCTATCAGTGCTCACCTCACGACACCTGCTAGAGCCGGTGCTGAAAAGTAGGGGGGTAATGTAGAGCACCCACGGAGCCGGTCTTGAGTGACGGCTATTCGGTCAGTTTTCGAATCAACTGCTCTGATACAACTTGAAAGTGAAGCAACTCATCCGGGTGATCTCCCCTACTAGTTAGGATGCAAAGGTAAGGTAAAAGGAATCCTGGCTTCACGAAATATATTTTCAGCAGACTGAAACAAATTCAAAATAAAGCATTGGTTGGTTGTAACTATAATTGACGTTGAAAATGATACATTATACCTTATCGCTTTATTACCCAGGTACTTATTAGTTCTTTAAACAGGCTATATATTGTCATCCAGGTATATATGGTACTTGTCATTCTTATTTGACTGCGTTATTATTTTTAGCATGGATGTCAAGTCATTAATTTTACTAGGGAATGACGCCATGAAAAGTAGGGGCAGTGCAAATTTAATTTCTTCAAGAGAAACTCGTCCCCTTCCCTATTCAAAAATATTATTTGCAATTTTTAGTTTTTTAGTTTTAGCAAATATTTTGCTACCTCAAAATTTGCATAATTCAAGCAAAAGCGAAAGATACTCTAAGCGAAAATACTCCAAAGTGGGGGCCCATGACCCCGTCCCCACGGTCCCCTGTTCCTACGGCCTTACATTTGTTTACCAAGGCTCTTGTTGTCTTCCAACAGTCGACCACGTTTCAATACTGTTGAGCAGCTCTTTGTCCAACTGAGGGAGTAGGCCGTGTGATTGGTTTCCTGTCGTGGTATTCGCGTCCTCCGTTTTCCCAGTCCCCGACTGACAGGCGTGCCCTTCACTCGCCCCTGTCTCTTCCCTCAGGGGGGATGAGACAGAGGGGGGGGACGATCTGGAACAGCAGACGAAAATATTGAACGGTCACGTGACTACAGCGTCCGCGCGGGGATGGAGGGACGAGCTGTCAGCACGCCGTGCTAGGGGAGGGAGCGGCTTCAGTTTGCAAGTGCTCCCCCACCCCGCGGCGGTCCAGGGAGGGGACAAGCACTGACCTTGGGGTGCCCTCGGGCGGGAGGCTGGGGCCGGTACCCACTGCCCGTCATTGACTCCAGGTTTCTTAGCCGAGCGGAGTAGATGATGATAGGCAAACATACTGATTTATAGTTGCTTGCAAAGTCTTCTAATAAATTATATGCAGTCTATAATTATATTTACCCGAATCCGATGTCTCAGCCGCTCCACGATGTACATCATAAGCTGTTGTTTATACGCATCCTCGTGCGGTACATGTGTTGATCCAGCTTTATGAAAGCAGACAGTGGTCACCTCAACCCTTTGCGCGGCGCGATGACGGTCGTGACGCGCCGGCGGCGTGGTGTGGCGCGCCGCGCCGCGACCGACTCCGCCCAACTGACCTTCATTTCCCCTTGTGCGACGGCAGTGCCTTTTTGCGCGGCGGCCGGCGACGCGGCTGTTTTTCGGGCGGCGTGTGAATCAATAGCGTGCCAACGTACGTGAGAGGGCGGGGCGAGCCGAGAGGGGGGCGGCGGCCCGCCACTCTGTCTGCGCTGCCGCCGCCCCCGCCCGGAGATGGCGTCACTGCCACCGTGACCTGGGAGGCGCCCAGACACGCTGCATTCCTCAATGTCACGCTGAAATGCGCCGGTCGCCGCTCGCCCGGATACAGCAACAGCTGGACCAGTGGCTTTGTCGAACGAGAAGTGCATACGATAATGCTGAGATGGCTGAGACAAGTGGGAGATGAATTCTGGAGAAATTTAAAGCCAGGTAGTCTTGGTAATTATTTGTAATTGATCAAAGTTGCATCGGCAGAAATTTAACAAACAAAACAACTTCGATCGGTGGCAAATCTTAGAAGGCTGGACAACTTCCAAACACTAATCAGATGCTCCGCTTTTATGTGCACTAAACACTGATTCGAAGCAAATTTGTTATTCAAAATTGCTGAGATATCTTTAAAATCAGAAGACGTATACATTTTCGGCCGGTTTAAGTCGTTTGCTGGCACGGACCCGTTCACCGTCCCTGCAAAGTAGAGATGCAAAAATGTCTCCCAAAACAGGAACCGGCACCGCCACCGCCACCGTTCATTAATAATTTGGCACCAGCATCAGGCCCGGCCACATGTAACAGCACCCGCCAGGCCTGGCAGCCACCAGTCTGCATGTCTACTTCACTCTACATAAGACAATATTGTAATCTCCAAACTTGTGCTGAGCCCGGCACGAGACAAAAAGGTAAAAAGCAATGCTGGATTTTGGTGGGGACCGAAATATGTTACCAAGAACTTGCGAGTACCGGTCGTTAAAAGCGTGGAACGCTTATCAACTTTAGCTTGAAATATATTTTGGTTGGGATATTAATATGCAGAATGTGATCAACTAACAATATATTTTGGTCTCGTCTGTCGATTTTAAGCGATAACTCCATTTTTGTGGGAAAATGTCGCACTTTAATGCAAGGGGAAGCAGAATCCGATAAGATTCATGTTATTTGCTCAGACACTTTTGGGGATTGTCTACCCACGATTGCTTCGCCCTTTCAGGATCAGCCAGTGGGTCTGTGAAGCAGCTGTTTGTACGGACGAACCTCCAAAGTTCAAACTAAATACAAATGTCATTCTACACAAATTTTAATAGTTTACAAAGTCGTAAGCTAGCTTGATGGGAATTATCTGTGTGCTCAACGCGCACATTGACGTTGGTGAGTCATTTTAGAGCTACGGCATCTCAGCGTGCTGACATTAGGCCAGCCACCGACTTTGCTACATGACGCATTCTGAGTGTTATTTTGGACTCTGGTCTGGTGGCTTGCTCTTCACGTGCAGGAGCCCGAGGAGGGGGTATTCCGTGCAGGGGCACCGCACCTGCCCCTTGCACCAACGGAAGTGCAGGGGCCCACAGCAAATAGGAAAATGATTAAATATCTAATCAGTATATTCAAACCATCCACGATGTGGCTTTGCATTTGAAGCGCATCACTTGTTTGGGAAATATTGACATTTTAGTATATTTTTGTTCTGCATTATCGCATGCAACATGCATGATATAAATTGATCGAATCTCAATCCAAAATACAATCACAACTATTTCTATTACGAAAAATATGTTTGGGGAAATACAAAAATACATATACTTATCTTGGAGTTCATGATCGGTGGGTGCTTTACCCTCTACTATTTTGGAGTGCTCCTTATTACTTTTGTTTAAATTTTTTGAACGTTGAATACGGTTCTTGTTGAATTACCTGTCACTCAACAAATCACATACACTAAATACGTCGTCGTAAGGAGCGAAGTTAAACCGCCGAATGCATCACGTTTTTTCTTCTTTAATTATTGCCGCTCCACAACAGGCTCTTGCCGCTTCCACAACAGGCTCTTGCCGCTCCACAACAGGCTTTTGCCGCTCCACAACTCCACACACAATATTATCCAATTACAGGGTCAGGGAGAATATTTGTTTTCTCTCTCCTCGGATGTGATGTGCGCCGCTGTATTGATTGATGACGGAAAAAACAGTTCAGATAAATGTGGCATGTGTGCAATGCAGACATGTGCCTGGATCCGGGATCCAGCTGAGATCTGGATCTATGTGTCCTGTCCTGCGATCCACATAGAACAAGTGCACAATAAGCCACCGGATCCACAAAGATATCAGATCCTGATATATTTTATGCCGAGGGATCCACTGGGATCCCAGATCCAACTTCGGAATCCAGGCACAAGTCGGGTACAATGTAATGTATTGAATACCTGCATGCTAAAAATTAATGAGGAAAACATTTTTTTTTTTAATAGTAAAAACTCTAAGCTGTCAGGGGCCAAAATAAATTGCCGATTTCAATGCACTTTTTCAAATACTTGTTGATTGTTCATAGAAGTTTGGTATGTGTGCATACTTTAGAATGCTTGTTTTTGGTAGGCTGGTATCATGGCATAATGACACGGAGCATATCAAACGCAGTCGTTTTGCCCAACTGCCTGCAAGTCCGACAGTGCAGAGACGTGGACAACAACAGTGAACTTCTCTGTTGTTTTTGCAGAAATTCGCATTTCGGAGCCCTAATAATTGATGGCTGGTGATTTGGCTGGCAAATCACGTGCATGCATTGGGTGACTTTGACCGATCGAAAGGCGTTGCCTGCACGTGCAGTGCATTCTCGCCACTGATGTCTGCTTCGGGTACCCGCGGTGCAAAGATGACGGACCAAGTCAAGTGCTTGCACATCATTTGGCTATTGCCAAATATGCTTGCTTTGCTTCGGTGGTCTCCAAAGCAAGTGATGGCGCATAGGAAGGTTTATATTTTTAATACCTAGATTTCTCAATGTAGTATTTTATTCATGAATGCTATTAGGAAATAACACTTTTGGTTCCGAAAATGCAAAGGAGCTCATTGGTTTTGATTATTGGCGCTCCAATAGCGAGGGCTAGGTATATCGCAAATGAGCTCCAATACTAGTGTGACATGTATGATGTATTTGATTCAATATGTGCATGTAAAGGTGATTGATTCAACATATGCAGGTAAAGGTGAATGATCTTTTAGAGAAATAATTACATTTTCTCACACAAATGGATTTATTTCGAGAAATCGACAGACCAGACAAAAATAAAGATTTTAAATTCATCACATTTTGCATATAAACATTCCTACCGAAATATATTTCAAGTTTATGTTGATAAGCGTTCCACTCTTTTAACGGCCGGTAATTGGAAGTACTTGGTAAACAATTTCTAATTCCGGCCTAGTCTCAACAACATTGGGTAAAAAATATGTCTTGCATTTGTCTATTGTATCGTCGATTCGCGTTGCTGGATATGCAATATGACCTACCTGAGTTACTGTCTACCGAATGACCTTGACCTTGACCTGAGGTCAAATTTTGATGTTGACCTAGTCAGGTCACCAGAAACTTATTTCGAAGCGCCTTGACGAAACAAACACGACGGGATTACAAAATGTGCTCCATGTTTAAGAAATACAAAGTTGTGCATGAACAACTATTTTTACCAGCAACAACGAACAACTTTAACATGTCCGTGAATAACTTTTTGGAGATTAAACATATAGATCAAATTTTACAACCATTATGTTTTTCTCGTCAAGGTGCTTCGAATCATATTAGTGGTGACCTGTTTAGGCCAACTTTAAAATTTGACCTTTGGTCGAGGTCATTTGGCAACCCAGGTAAGTCAAGCTGCATATCGGGCGACGCGAATCGACGATAAAACCCATTTGTGTAATTTGCACGTCTCTATCTGCATTATATTAATAGTTATTGGCAAAATGTTGCTGGTGACCTCAGATGACCTCAGCTGACCTTGCATAGTTAACTAAGCAACAGTTTCATCTGGCACATCAATAGATTCACTCAACTTAACCTCTAAGTGGCTTCTATTGCAACCTGAAACCTTTGTGTGACACAGAAACCGCATTCAATGCCATCATGGGACAAATTAATCATTTTGTGTTGGTGAAAAGATAACAATCAATATTTTGAATAATTTAAAAGTACATTTAAAGAAAATACCTATCTCTAATTCTTTTCCTGTGAAAAATCAGCTTACCTAAGAATATTATACAAATATAAAACAACATTATTTTAACTGCGCTCGTTTGAAAGTCAGGTCAGCAGAGGTCACAGGTCATTTCATCAGAATCAGTACGCAAATAAAAACTGGGCTAATGTTCGTTGCTTCATTGCCATTCAGAAAATGTATGGTTTCTAGGAATTGGATAATTTGTTGTGGAGTTATTGACTAATTGGCTAAGTCATGCAATGTGAACTCATGAAAATGCCGGAGGCTATAACTCGGCAGCCGTAGCTCTAATTGAGCTGAAACTTGCACAGCGCGATTCGGCGCCCCAGATAACCCCTAGAACTTTAATCGAAATCGGAGATGTAGGGTGTTGATTTGGGGTTTTCGCTTGTCGATCTGTCCTGGAATGCCATGGCTGATAGTGCTGATATAATCCGAATGTAGTTGGTAACAAAAGCTTATCAAATATGTAGCTTTATTCATATACGAAATTCGTGAAAAGTGGGTTAGTGTTTGATAAATATTGTTGCATTGCTTCTATCCTCCAGCAAATTATTAGGAGACATTCGAGACGGTTTTATGATCCCTTTATTTAACATACTTTGTTTTGACTGAGATACAGATTTGTAGAGCAGATCGAAAAATCGAAAAAAGTTCAACTTTTGAACAGATTTGAAAGAAAAGCATTTATGCCGCGCTTCCAATAGTGAATGAAAAACACCAACACCAATCATGAACTCCGAAAGAAATGTATGTGCTTGCTGTCTTCAAAACTTTCAACTTTGAATAAGGGAATAATTTAATTTAAATATTAAATTCAGATAACATTATTTCCATACCATAATGGTAACCAAATACATTGTTGCTAAAAAATCAAAATGTAATTATTTCTCTTTAACAAAGAGTTTTAAAATAATAACTTGGAAATTACGCACCTCTCAAATTCGGCAAGTATCATGCAAACAAAATGTGAAACTAATACCACATTACGACACTAATGCCACAGTACGATGCTATTACGGCTGTCACTTGATTTCTGCTGCAGCAGCAGACAGGATATCAACCAGATATCTGCAGCGGTCACGCAGCAGTATATTGAGTCCATACTGCGCAGTGATGACGTTCTCGCGAAGATCACATTTCATACCGCTCTGTGTGGGGCTTCGCCGGCCGTGGGGGCTCCTCAGGGCTCCTCAGGGGCTCCTCACACATCACGTGTGGGCTGGGGGAGGTCAAGAGAGGCGCCTCGAGGGCCTGGCGTGGGAACGTCGACCAGCGCCTGGTACCGTCCTCACCGTCAGTCTCACGAAGCTGCTCATGCAAGGCCGTAAACTCGAGTTAGACCCGCCCGGTCATTCTTGTGAGACCTTTCTTCAACGCTAGAGTCGTGTCGCTAGAACGATCTTTAACACGCGCTCTGGAGAGGGGGGGGGGCAACCCCCCCCAACCACCTAAGGTTTTCCAAGGATAGTGGAAAAACGTCGGCGCGCAGAGCCGCCGTTTTTTGCATATCTGCTTCAAAATATTACCCACAATATGTAAAATTCTTGACTTCAAGTCATCTCATGTCAGGCCACCAGACACGTGATGACCAAACCTCCAAAACGTGTGTGGTCGCACCTCTGCCAGTTTTAGGCCGATCGGTTTAAACCTGCATAATTTCGTAAGGTTTTATAGCAGGTATCTACAATTGGTTTATCTCTGATTTCGATATTGGTGACCTAAGGTCAGGTCAACTTCGTAACCAGCACTGAGGTCACCAACACATTTTGTTAGCAATAACTCACGACATAATGAAGACATATAAGTGAAAATGTTACCAATGTGTTTGTATCATCGAGACACATCGCACATTATGCAATATGCCCTATTTGCGTCACTACTTGACTGAGTCCAAATTATCAGTTGACCTAGCCTGATCAAAATGAGTATGATTCAAAGGCAGCCTGAAGATCAAACATGATAGCATCAGACTAGCTTTAACTGTTTATGTAAAAATTATTTGCGAAAAACAAACTAAAACATAAATTTTTTACTTTGATGACCTCTAGAGCCATAATTGTTGACCTGAACTCAACTTTGGGGTCAACGATGTGATTTAAAATTTCAAGTGCGTTCGCTTGCTTTTTCCGTTTGTTCCTGGCTGTCACAATTTCCGAGATATTTTGGGGTTTCTGGAGCCAAGTCCTAAATCTGAGAAATCTGACCTTTGATGACCTCTGGAGACCTCAATACTGACCTGACCTATACAGATCAATACACTTTCGATACAACTTATCTCGAGCTATCTAACGCTCTTTTCCTCTTGTCGCTACGTTGCGTGGCTCACAAGATCGTATATGGAAGGGGGCAGAATCCAGGATAACTAGACAGCAGAATCCCCCTCCAAAGCGTGCAATTATCAGAGACCCTCCAGGGCGCGAGCTAAAAAGGATAATTTTGACATTTTTCCACACAAATGGAGGTATTACTTGACATCGACAGATGATACCAAAATATATTGTAAATTGGTCACTACGCTTTTATATTTTGGTTTTGGGTAATTGGTCATACGTAGAGATATTTCAAGTTTAAGTTGGTAAGCGTCAAGATGTTAAGTTGATAAGCGTCCATGCCCTCCCCCTGAGCAAAAAAATTAACTCTAGATAGTATGAGATTCTCTGACGACCCCCCCCCCACAGTTAGCAGCTTATATCTAAGGAACAATTTTTTCCGACGTGCCCCTCCCCTCCCAGAAGAATCCTGGCTTTGTTCCTGATAAGTGTTACATAGTTTTAACAAGTTGTTGGTAGCGAATTTCGGTTCCCACTTCCCATCAAATCCTGGTATTGCTTTTTAACGGAAGAAATACTATGCACAATATGTCTTGCATTCTACTTGTTATGATTATATGCTATTTTATCATTAAGGGGAAATGACCACCTTTTTCCACAAAAATGGAGTTATGACTTGAAATTGATAGACAAGACACAAATATATCATAAATGCATCACATTTTGCATACAAAATATTCCTACCGAAATATATATATATCGAGTTAAAGTTGATAAGCGTTCCACACTTTCAATGACCGGTACTTGCAAGCTGCTTGTAAGTACTTTAGGATCTCATCAAACTGCGGGCTTTTCCCATTTTATTTTCTTACGTGCAATGGAGTGGAAAATGCATTTTAAATCCTGCTTGTTTTGATAATATGACCGTCGAACCTATACATTTGATAGCCATTGAATAAACATTAAACAAAGAAACACTTAAAGGGAATGTTTCACATTAACATAATATTTGAGTTGAGATGGCCAAGTGTTGGATTTCCATTGAAAAAAGTATTGTAGAAGTTAAAACACCCACAGAGGTCTAATCGAAAGTAAATTTGAGTTTGGTTTTGACATCTGCAAAAAATAAGGCCAGTGTATTAGTAGCGCTTACATGCCGATGTCGTATCCCTTTTTATCCAATGTTGATGAAAGTAGACTTGTTTTACATTGCTATACATTAGCCATGCACTAGTCATACTATTGCAGCGTGAAAGTTTTTTTCTATTTCCAAAAATTCTTCATATCGACGTCCATCGGCCCCAAATACTAAAACTTAGTTTTTCATGAAATTGAGCACTGGTTTTGGGTGAGAAACAAATGTCAGAACGTGTTCGGCCAGCAATACTTCATATTTTGCACCACAAGCGGCGTACATTGGACAACTTTCAGAGAAGTGAAACATTCCCTTTAACCAGTTACGGTATGACTAAGTTTCTATTTTAATTGGGGGAAATAATACTTTTTATATTTTATATTATAAAGTGTTTAATTGTGTATTATAAATGTAAATTGAAATATTCGCTTGATCTCAATACACAGGGTATTTTAAACATAATGCGATAAACATGACCTAATGATTCAGGACTGTCCATCTGTCCATTGCTGTCCACTTAAGAAAACAAACTAATGAATTGTATTTCCCAGGTGTCTTCAATGCACGATGTGTCAATTGCGACTACACGTGTCTGGGACAAGATAGTCTGAACAAACACATGCAACAGCGTCACGGCTCCATCTGTAAGAACGGCAGACACAAGTGTGAGTTGTGCAATTACTCCACAGACCGTGCATTTTCTCTGAAACGCCATCGTGCCACACACACGGGAGAGCGGCCGCATCGCTGTAATGACTGCGGTAAGGCATTTACTCAGCTCAGAGATCTGACGGATCACCGTCGCACACACAGTGGCGAGAGGCCGTTCAACTGTGACATCTGCGGGAAGGCATTCAGACAGGCCAGTAATCTGACGACACACAAACGTGTCCACACCGGTGGAAGATCCGCGAGTGTCAGTGTGACCAGTGTGGCGCCAAGTTAACGTGGTGTCCCTACACCAAACAATGAAACGTCACACTGTCTTAACCTGGCGTGAAGGCGTACGGGTGTCAGATAGTCTGGCAAACGCATACAACCGCGCCACGGCTCATCGGTAGGAACGGAGACCAAGTGTGAGTGGTGCGACTTCTCCACAGCGTAAAAATGATCTGAAACGCCATCGTGCCACACACACGGGAGAGCGGCCGCATCGCTGTAATGACTGCGGTAAGACATTTACTATGCTCAGACATCTGACGGATCACCGTCGCATACACAGTGGCGAAAGGCCGTTCAACTGTGACATCTGCGGGAAGGCATTCACACAGGCCAGTAGTCTGACGACACACAAACGTGTCCACACCGGTGAGAAGATCCGCGAGTGTGATCAGTGTGGCGCCACGTTTAACGGGGTGTCTGCTTACACCAGACATATGATACGTCACCGTGGCGTGAAGGCGTACGGGTGTCATGTGTGCTCGAAACGGTTCGTTACACGGCAAGACCTCACCAGACACATGCGGACACACACGGGAGAACGACCGTACAGCTGCTCCTTCTGTGCGGCCTGGTTTCCCGAGAAGTCGGCCATGAAGAAGCACGTTATCGCCCACCACACACACACGACTACAGATACCGGTGTCGCAATGGCTTCGCTGCATCTCGTGAACTGAAAAAGCATGTGGTCATGTGTTAGGTGGATGGGTGCCATATAACTATTTTGTTGCAGCGCCCTTAAGCGCCAATCATGATCATCATGTGTTCAGTGGCCAACCGATGAACACAATGCTCTGATGCAGATTGACTTATTGAGAACGAACGACCATTGATTATCGCATGCTGTGGCGCGATCGCTTATATAACAATTATTACGTGTGTCGAAACGTTTGGTCACAGCGTCGGTGCAATGTTTATGATAAGTTTGTGAACGGTGCAATTTGTTGTATTATTATTGGAATGACAGGTTATACAGAAATCAATTTGGCCTTGTGTACGCAAGGTCAACGTGTGATTTAAATTAATTTCTCCCAATTGCTGAGTTGATTTACATAAATAGCTTTATAACATGTTGCTTTTAGTGCGTCCTTACGCATATTGGCATTTATGCAAGGCCGATAGCAGCATCCGTTCAGGGGCCCTAAATGAATCAGGGCTGAGCTACAATTAGGAAGCATAAATGGCTGCAACGTAAATACAGTATATACACCAACAGATACCAAGTGATACGCCTCGGTAAATACCTTGCAGGCTTGCATTATGTTGTTGCAGCCGGGTGTACCGTATCCAATACCGCGGTCAGCGTCTGATGGCTATTTACTATATTGTGTTAGGAGGTGGGTCAGGGATAGTTGGACGGTTCAACTTCAGATCACCCGGCAGCTTGCCGCGTTACACACTCTTGATGTAGAGTGTACAGAGACCATATTGAACCGGAGACTGTCGACACTGGACCCGGGGTCGGCTCGTGAGTGCCGGGGGGGGAGGGGGCTCGTGGCGGCGGAGGGAGTGATCAGTGCTAGCGGTGGACAGTCGGGGTGTGTGTGTGGGGGTGATGTTATTAGTGTTAGTCATTGAGATCGTCATCCTAATATAGCACTAAGGCGCCTCATTTGTTTTTGACTGTGTTGTTAGAATACGCATCCAATCAGGGTACAGGGACGGATCCAGGATATTCTTTGAGAGGACTGCAGGCCCGGGGCGTATTATTTGGCTACTGAGGGCAGGGGTGGATCTAGAAAGGTAGTTTGGGAGGGGCGAGTCGGCGACCGGTAGCTGGGGTAGGGGCAGTCTAAAAAGCATCACATAAATTCTGAAAACTCATCGTATTCCGCTGTAATATGCATTGATAGCTCTGTTTTAAAACAAACTTTATTTACTACAAGTTGCGCATATTTTCTTTACATCAGTAAATGTGTAAATTTTGCTCCGATTCCTGACCTTTTTTGGGGCATGGCCAGATTGACTCCACCCTGGATCCGCCCAGGCATGTTCATTGAGGAGAGCTGCTGGCCCGGGGCGCATTTTTTTGCACCTGAGGGGGTCGCCGGCGTTGGGTCGTCAGCGCGATAAGTCGGGGGGTGGTCTTCAGTACTGAAAAGTCGTTAAAGGGACTGTCCCACATTAACATTAGATTTTAGTTGAGATAGCCATTTTCCGTGCTAGGCATTGCAATTATGCATAGTATAAGTTAAGACAACCTCCGAGGTCGATTCAGAAAGAAATTTGAGTTTTGTTTTGACATCTGTAACATCCCCAGTCCCCAGTGTATTTGAGCCGATGACGTCGTCACTCTTCACTAAATGTTGATGATAGTCGACTTGTTTTACATTTGGCGATACATTAGCGGTATATATGGCAGCGTGAAGGTTTTTAATATTCCCGAAATTCCTTCATATGACGTCATCAGCCCTAATATTAAAACCGAACTTTTTATTTAATTGAGCCCTGTTTGTGAGAAACAAATGTAATAATTGTGTTCGGCAGCAATTACTTAATATTTAACACCACATGCAGCGTACATTTGAGAACTTTTGAGAAGGTGGGACAGTCCCTTTAACAAGGGCGAGGCGTTTTAATTATTTCCGAACACGCGCCCCACTGGAGAAAGATTCTCCCCCTCCTTTATCTTCCGAACCAATAACCGCAGCGTGGCGGTATTCGAAAGCTCTCAGTGAGACGCAAATTAAGTTTACGCTAAATTTTCAAAATAAGGTCACAGTCAGGTCATCGAAAGTAAAAAATTTGGTATTTGAGTTTTTGGGCCGTACCAAAACTTTCCTTCCTAAGTCTTAATCTGCGACTATTATCACACAAAGTGCTAATATGGGCGTAGGAACCAATACTTTTGGGGTTGTGGCTACAACCCCAACTTCAAAAAGTGCAACCCCAATGACGAACGTGCAACGACAACTTTAAAACAGTAACATAAGTGCTTCCATGCCTGAAATGAAGTTCTGGTTTTTGTTTGATGAGTGGCTTTGCGTGGTGTACCTATTATGTGCGCGAAGTGCACATGAGCATTCAAAGCGACATGTAAATTGGGCAACCGTTTTTTAGGTAAGCACAGAATGCATGTGTGTGGTCAATAATTGGTGCAGTCAACGTACCCGTCTCTTGTTTTAACGACAGCCGGGTGTCCACGCTCACCAGCTTGCCGCTCGTACCGGTCCAGTCTTCACTAAGCTATGCTTGAGCTACGTAGAACCCATCGGCTAAACCACCGTAACAAATTTTAACGGAAAATCTAAGCACTTTCAAAGAATCCTTGCATTGAATATAAACTTAACCCGCGCTGTGCCGGAGCTCGGCGCCACCTTCGCCGTGCCGGGGGGGGGGGATGGGATAGCGTTTCGACGCCCCCTCTTCGAACTCAGCTACTATGGGATGTAGATAAAACCAAAAATACCGTTCGAAAGCTCATCACCAGTCATTTACATACTCTTTGGGTCATGTTTCGGGGGCTCAGATCAACATTGAGGTCACCAGAGGTCATTGAAAGTCAGATTTCCCAGTTTTAGAACTTCGCTCTAGAAACCCCAAGTATTTCAGGAACTATGATAGCTAGAAGCAAACAGAAAATAATTCGAAAGCTCAATAAAGCTATTGTAGCTAATGCTATTTTGAGAGAGTCTAGCTAGTAAATTTTAAAAGTTACATAAAAATCAAAGACAGCTTAGGAAAGCTCATAACAAGGCAAATTGAAATGATTTTGGTCATTTTTGGCTCAGGTCAATATTGAGGAAACTAGAGATGTTTGCTAAAGTTTTCAGCTGCGTTAAATAGCTGTCTCCATACCTACCTCATATCGAAAAGGTAATAATTCGTTGCCGGCCATCGTGTTGAAAACTTTTGAATTTGACCTAAACCACGTAAAATTGGTATAAATCGACGCGTCCTGAGGAGACGAGCACGATGGCATTACAATATTTGTTGTATCTTTATTTGCTAAATAGTTATTTGCGAAAAACTGCTTAAACCGACCACAAGCGACATGCGCCAGAATTGACTACAAGGGTGACGTCATGTGTATTTCTGGACACGTTACGGGATTTCTACTTGAATTTTTGTTGAGTGCCTCTTGCAAATTGTGAAGACAGGATCTTGCAATTCAAGAAACAAGTTTGTTCATCATGTTCGGAACAGTATGGCGAAATCTTTTGCTGGTGTTCATCGTTTGGAAAAGCATTCAGCCCGTTAAACTGATGTTAAATCCAATGTTTACATCTAACGTATCATTCAAGCTAGATGCTACGCGGATAATCTTCAAGTCAAGACAATATCCTTGCTCACATCACAAAAGATTTAGAAGTGTCAAACTCTACCTGGCCGTACTGCTACTCTTGACTTCTGGGGATGCGGAAACGAATCCTGGGCCAGCTATGACCGAACAAAATGACGAACAGTCTCGGCTGTTGAAACCAGGAATAGCCAAGTCAGCAGCAAACGATGAGCCATCGGCTTCACAGCCTGCAGAGCACCAGGTATCAGCTTCACAGCCTGCAGAGCGCCCATTATCAGCTTCACAGCCTGCCCAGGCAAATACAAAAGTTCCCTTCAATTCATCACAAGCCCCTCCAGTGCATGCAGGCCGGTAACAGACGTCGACCGCTGGTCTCTAGTACGTCTGCACCGAGTTCCGACGACCCAGAGCGCCAGCAAAGACACGAGCCGGAATGTCTTCGGTGTGGCACCGCCAACAAAAAGAAGAGAAACATAAAGTGCAGCCGGTGTGACCTCGATTGGCACCTTACCTGTGTCCGAATCAAAAGGTTACAGGCAGCAGCTGTGATAAATTGGTGGTGCCCACAGTGCATAAACGACAACCTAGCCAGCTTCAATCAGTCTGGTTGCAAGCCAGATTACCAGCACCCCGCGATGCCGTCACCTGACTCAACGACCAAAGCAGATTTCGACATTGCACCAACCCTGGTCACTCTGAAACAGACTCGATCTGTGGTAGGAAGGATACCAAAAGGGGCTCGCATATCCGTTGCTGACGCCCTCACAACGTTGATAAAAGCGGCCGTTGATACGGAGACAGCAGAAGCATGGACGAAGCTCCTTTCTTTCCCAAACGTTGCCCTCGCAGTGCCAAAAACGGAAGCAAGTCATGACACAACTTCACTCACAAGCAAGGTCAAAGGACAAATTTCACATTACATGGAAAAACCTTTTACTGGATACACAGTGCTCTCCAATCAGAAACTTGAGAGGCAGTCTGCAAAACCCAACCCCGCCAAAACCCAGGAGCGCCTGAAGCGCAGCGCCGCCATGAAGCTGGCAGATGGAGATGTGCGCGGTTCAATTCGACTGCTGTCATCAAGTGACGACATTGGCCCACCACACCGATGACGGTCGTCAGAAGCTCTGAGGCCCTGAAACACCCACCTGCCCCAGACCGACCTCAAGTCTGGCCGCCCGGTCCAGAACGTCAAGCACAGGGCTTCATGGCGACCGGGAGGCAGACGTGGCCGCTGCCATTGCTTCCTTTGACACCGGCCGTCCAGTTGCAGGGAGTTGGGACGGGGCTTAGACCATCGTCACCTCAAGGATTGTAGAGCTAGCCGGTTCCCGGGCCACAGGCCGGGGCTCGGCTATCTAACTGCGCTGACAGCCTAGTGTAAGTCTGGCTCTCAGCCGCGATATACCGCCCCGGTGAGCAGGGACTGCATTCTACGGAGCCTAATCTAGACGCCCGTACAGAAGCTTCAGTGTGGCATCAGACCTAGTTGCGATAGGCCTCCGTTTACCGCAGACTGGCGACAAAGGTTGGTCTTAAGCCAATCAGCACGGAACTCAGGCCATGAGTTGCGTCCCATTCAGCTGGGCTATGGGACATCTGGAGGCTGTGAGGCCGTTGTCCACGCCTTCCCGGTTGTTCGTGAAGGATCTTGCAGAAGGGAGCGTAGTCCGTGAAGCTGGATATGCGGAACGCCTTCAACACCATTCGACGCGACCACTTCCTCCGGGAGGTGCGGAAACACATGCCCTCGCTCTACGCACTGCTCTGGCAGGCGTACTCGCAGCCGACTCCTCTCTTACTATGGCACCACCGAGATCACGTCAGCTACCGGGCTCCAGCAGGGCGGACCCATGCGGCCCGGCCGGTGTTCTTGCTGGCAATCCACCCAGTGGCCAGCGCGCTCAACACGGACTTTGAATTGCTGGTATCTGGACGACGGCACCGTGGGAGGCAGTCTAGACACAGTTTGTGCTAGTCTAGAGCGTCTTCTACCCAGCATGAGCAGCATCGGCCTTGACATCAACCCGGCAAGATGCGAGATTATCCTGCCGGGCAGCGTCCCAGAATCAGAAAGGTTCTCCTCCCTGGAAAGGCTCCATCGAATTGTCCCACAAGCTACACTGCTGGGAGAATCGGAGCTCACTGTGCTCGGGGCACCATTGACAGATTCCGCTGCCGTTGTGATAATGTCCAGGAAGTTGACAGATCTGGAGCGTATGGTGGACCGACTTCAGCACCTGGACCCCCACTCGCCTTCTTTCTCTGCGGAACTGTCTCTGGCTGCCAAAGCTTCAGTACATTTTAAGAGCAGCTCCCGTATATCGGCAGCCAGAGCTGCTGCCGCCTCTCGACGCAGCACTGAAGTCAGCCTTCGTTAGCATCGCCAACGTGAGGTTCGACGAACAAAGCTGGGAC